>JAKRRZ010000278.1:0-25082 GCA_022627015.2 Podosphaera aphanis
TCTCCTTAGTTTTTAATTGACACGATTCTTCCGGCTTTGTATTTATAGTTTTTCCATGTTTTGAATTGAAGATGCCGAATGTTTCGAGTTGTCGTGTAATTTCCTCGGTGGTCCATTTGGCAGGATTTTCTTCTGCAAGTGTTTGAAGAAGAGCATTTGACATATTCAGCCCCCGCCTTCTACCAACCCAGACTCCGTTTGCTAGTAGGTGGTCTCGAAGTTTCTGTATGACGCCTTTGTCTGTTGAATCTAGGAGTTGTTTTGTCCAGCCTTCAAAGTCCCCTTGAAATAACTCCCATAGCTGATAGTCCCGAAGTTTATTTCTTTTGTAAATTTTCAATCTCCATAGTATGTACGTATTCAAGGTTGATTGAGGTAGAGGACCTTTTAAATTGATCGGAAACCCCCACACCTCAGGCTCGATGTTAAATCCATCATATTCAAAAATTCCATTTTTATTGCCTGATTCACTTATCCGGCTTGGGAGACTTGCTGGGCCTTTCGGGTTGTTAATTATACTTATAGTACCAAGAGTTAGAGTGTAGACGAGGACAAGATAGATCGAGGATAAGTTGGTATAAGTCTTGATAACGATATGTAGATTGACAAAATATGATGATGTTGTTACAAGTGTTTGATAAGTACATAAACATTTCAATAACCGAAGCACTAATTTAGCGTAGCTTATTAATAAGTCCTGACACGGGTTGCTCATTTTTCTTTTCGTCTTGACAGAAGTCAGAAGAATGATCTGAAATTCTATGACGGAGTTGTTCGCGTGATAGACGCAACTCGCGACAATTAGTTGTGGCCTGGGAAACAGCTGACAGGTAACTGCTACTGGAGCGAGTCTTGATAGCCTCTAGTATCTCGAAAGATGATCTCGATACTTAAGTTATCTTTTAGCACAAATGTCCTGTAATGACGATGACACAACAAGACACTGTCTCTTCGATAATACCTAGCTTCTCTGTGGTTGAAGATGACAACCACTGATCAGTGTCGATATCAACCGGATATCTAGTATTACTTTAAACGTATACGTTTACAGCGGGTAAATTCGTTATATTCTTCCTTTTTTCTTCTACGGCTGTTATGCTACTCTACTTATGAGACTCGGCTAATTGTACGCTATTCCTAATTTGAAAGTGGTGTACCAACACTTGATGTTGAAGTTGATGATTGTAGTGGCTGCGATGATGGAGAGAGATGCTGATGTGAGGGACATCAAAAATCGGTAGCCACCTACGATTCAGGCAAAAACTTTAGGCTTCATTTAGCCTTGAAACTAGCAGGGATTTTCAGGAGCTAGTAGGGGGCACACCCCTGAAGCGAGGGTTTTCTCCACTGGACGAGCACTACCCTGGAGGAATAGTATAGGGCCACAGGGGTATTATTTCTCCAGCAATCGGCGGTGCTATCCAGGGGTATATCCATGCCCCTTTACATAATATTCATGGGTAGGGGCTCGGTCTTGGTGGCCCCAGCTTACACGTGCCTCCTCGTCCAACGTTTTGCAGTCATGCCCCACAACATCTTCATATTTCGAAACCGCTTTAGTCCCACAACAACACAACGCGCATTCAACGACGACTGTCATCTGTTCTTCACACCATAAATTTTTACCTGACATCTAAGCTAAGTCTTATCATTAAATTTTCAAGTAAGAATCAAAGCAGATCACTCCAGCAACTCCAGCAACTCCACAAGTTAAACAGCTTTACAGGATGAATATTTCCCAGGCTACGACAACGCCAATCCGATACTCAAATCGACTTAGTCGAGAACAAAGAATTAGGATAAGATATGATCCAGGATAGAAATCAATATACTTCGAATTTTGCTATCTAATTAGGTTCTCGCTCTTTATGAAGCCAGACACTCTAATCGAGAAATATTAGATCTGCTCGGGATATCAATAAATCAAGTTAAATACACAATTCGAACAGGTCGTATATCTCCCAGAAAAAGCACTGGTCGACCTCATATGCTTTCAACTGAGCAAGAGGATGAGCTGGAAGTATTCGTGTGTAGAGACAAAGAGACCAGGAAGATATCATATCTTGAACTATCTATACATTTTCACATGTGGAATGTTGGTCAAGATGCCATCCGGAATGCTCTCAGGCGAAGAGGCTACCTTCGCTACATCCCCCGAAGTAAGCCTCCACTGACTGAGCATCACAAATTATTACGAATAGAGTGGGCACATAGATACTTTCATTTCACCTTGGGAGACTGGTGTCATGTTGTCTGGACTGATGAAACATACCTCAGCGATAGCCCCGTTAACAAAACACATGTTACCCGAAAGATAAGTCTCATATATCTCATGGCTATTAGCAATTTTTAATGTTTAATGTTTAATGTTTAAATGGCAAACGAAGAATACAATAGCACATGCATCGTCGAACGGCGAAGGAAGAATAATTCCTGGATGTTCTGGGGTTGTTTTGCAGGGACTCGGGCAGGCCCATGTGTTTTTTGGGAGAGAAATTGGGGCAAGATGACCGGAGAAAGCTATCGTCAGCGTATCTTGCCCGACGCTTTGGGCTTTATCGGCTCTCTCTCAACAAATAATGGCCTGGCGATACTCATGCATGATAACGCACCGGTTCATACCGCGGCGCCTGCAAGGGAATACCTCGAAGCCAATGGTGTTGTACCAATGGCCTGGCCGCCATTCTCCCCAGATCTCAATCCCATTGAGAATGTATGGGGTTTAATGAAAACCTACATACAAGAACATCACGGGGATTTTATTGGCACCAGGCAGCGTACTAGAGCTTAGGTACGACCCATTGTGCTAGAGGCATGGCGAGAGTGCACAAGGCCTGAGAGGCTTTTGCCAATTCTTCAGGGTATGCATGGTAGATGTGAGGCCGTTATCTAGGCTCAAGGTGGTTCTGTTCCTTATTAGTTGTAAAAGTAATAGTTTATCTTCATGAAAATTAATAAATATCGTTATCACAACATTTTCGTGAAGCGTTTAGTCAGAAACTTTAGTGCAAAATGCAAGGGTGAAAACATTTTACAAAAAAGATTCGCCAGGGGATTGGACCAATCCCATGTTACCATTGCAGAACAACCCTGACACTTTTGTGGAGAGCCTCGGCACAATTCGTTAATGATCGTGCAGATACTTTCCATATTCATATGAAGATTGACCAGAGAAACCTCATGGGAGGAAAATTTAGCCCTGTAGCCCTGTATACAAAAATTATCTTCAGCATAATCGTGTGTCAATATGGACTGGCGAATAATCCTATTCCTCCAGGGTAGTGTCCGTCCAGTGGAGAAAACCCTCGCTTCAGGGGTGTGCCCCCTACTAGCTCCTGAAAATCCCTACTAGTTTCAAGGCTAAATGAAGCCTAAAGTTTTTGCCTGAATCGTTAGGTGGCCACCGATTTTTGATGTCCCTCACATCAGCATCTCTCTCCATCATCGCAGCCACTAGGATCATCAACTTCAACAGCAAGACCATCAACATCCGTACTGAAAATATCTACATTCTAAAATTCTCACAAAGTATAAATTATGAACAGAATACAATCTCATCCATTACTGAAGAAGCTGAAGAAGCCCCCTTGATCCGGAAAGAAGAGAAGTAATAAGCTGGACTGATGAGAATTGGATGGACTTTCTATACATTATTATTGGCCTACAGACGGCTCATACTCAAGAAAATTAACAATTCGAAAGGTCTGTACCTTAATTTTTAGTTCAAAGGCTCCGTTGACTAATCATCCAAGCGATATGGTTGAAGAATTTCTAGCGCCGCCTTGATGGCGAAAAAGCAGAGAAATTGAGGCAGTATCTTGAATGGATATACTGGAGATCTTTTGCACATGCTCGAGCTTACTCTCTTTACGAATAATAGGAAAGGCTCATCAACACAATCGAGTGGCCGCTATACTGCGACCTTGACCCAAAGAAGCATTTGTGAGATAGAGTGAAGGACTACATGCAGTAACTTTATTCGAGACTGGATGGTGGACAACAGTAGTGGTCTTATGACGAACTTTGAGAAGAGGTGAAGAAAACACGGACTTGGGATGATACTACGACGCCGGAAAAGTTGGAAAACCAAAAAGTGGGAAGATATGAGGCTATTTTGTGTGATAGAGGAGGCATATGGAACCATAGATGAACTTGTAGCAGCAATCATTTAGCGTATTAGGAAGAGTACAAAATTAGGAGTAGAAATAAAATAACTCGATTTGGTTTAGCTTAAATAATTAGCGTAGTGGACAAAACCTCAGCCAGATAAAAACAGCATACAAATTAACCTTGTCAAATCTATTAAAAGAATAACCAAAAAATGATTTCTATTGATATGATACCGAATCAGGAAATGAAGGCTCTCAAAAGACTCCGCTCTTTCTCCACTGGACAAACCCTGCCCTGGAGGAATAGTAGGATACACAACAGTCAGTCATAGCGCAGAATGATAATAGAGCAACAACGGCTCAACCTCTTGCATTCTTTACATCCAACCAACCAGCAGTATTAATTTTATCAACATTGATTTCTGGATGAAAATCCATTTCTGCTAAGATATCGAACTTTGTGGCTGGTGGGAATTTGGTCGAGCCTGTAATAGTGCGTGTATAGCCAGCCCTTAATTCCCCAGCCTTGGGGTTTGCAGCCTCGTCACCACCTAGCAACTTTCTCACAATATGTACAGAGTAGTACATCCAAGTAACTTGTAAATAACCAAAGTAGAGCATAGAAGGTTCATGTGCGTGTAAGTATAGGGCATGAAAATACACTGTCAAATCAGGCCTTACATGAGATGTTTAGGTTAAGCCAGAGACATATCGCTGCCGCTACAATTCATCCCGTCAGTTTGCTTCTTTCCAAATTCCCAGAATGTTAAATCCTGAAACCGTGAAACCCTGAAAGTCTCCACAAATACAGCCTTTGATTTTCGAATCGAAGGCTTGCTCTACTAATTTCAAGATCACTCCTGGTCGTAATAAAAGCTGGTGCATTGAGTTCCTTTCCTTTATAATATTAGTCAGCAGTTCAGCCATGCTTTCATTTTCTTGTTCATCAACCTTCCTGCCCTTATCGGCTTATTACACGTGGCGATCGTATCTATGCTGAGAATACCCATTCCACTCCATTTGCGCTGTTGTGCTGAGCTTTCATCGGAAGATACATACGACTACTTCGACAGTCCCTAGTTAAGGACCCCCTGTACTTAAATAAGAGTAGCCAGAATATCTTTCTCTCTGTTTGGAGGCGCATACATGTCGAAGTGCAGAAGCATCAACACAACACCTTTCAACCAGCTCATCTAAACTGCTGAAGGAATTGAGAGGTGAGGGTCTATCACAGCCCATCCTTCGAGATGGCCTCGCTCATACTCAATTCGGGATTCTCTGCCGCCTCCAGCCATACAGAATCTGATGATGCACCGACACCGACAAAAAAGTTACGATGGGCCACCCAAAGGTTAAACAACAAGGGTAGCAACCACAACAGAGACTCTGTTCTTGGCCGTTTAGTTCATCGAGGCCCACAAAATGAGAAAAAAAGAGACTCGGTAGGCGGTGATTCGGACTTTGAAGGCGTCAAACAACAAGGAAAATCACGGAAAGACCAAGCACAGAATATAAAAGGGGAACAGAAAGAATATCAAGGTCCTCGAAAAGTGTACTTCAACCTTCCTCTGCCACCAGATGCCCTTGACGATGAAGGGCATCCTGTAATGCAGTATCGCAGAAACAAGATCAGAACTGCCAAGTACACACCAATAAGTTTCATCCCAAAGAATATATGGTTTCAATTCCACAACATAGCAAACGTTTATTTTCTGTTTTTGATCATTCTCGCCGTAGGTCTCATTCCTCGAATCAAGCTATCGTTGACTGAAGATTTTCCAATCAGTTTTTCAGTATTTTTGGCGCATCTAATCCCGGCTTAAATGCTGTGCCACTTATCGTCATTGTCTCGATAACAGCTTTAAAGGATGCTGTTGAAGATTATCGAAGAACTTTATTGGATAACGAATTAAATAACTCTCCGGTACACCGACTCTCAGACTGGAACAATGTCAATGTAAATGCCGACGATGTGTCGACCTGGAGAAGAATCAAGAAAGCAACCACCCATACTTTGGCTAGAATTTGGAGGTATCATCACTCATGTAATGAAATCACCACGCTGAAGAAGGCGCAATTCATCGAAGAACCTCTACAGGGACTAGGAGATCCTGAAGGAATTAGGAATCAGTCAACTTATTCTGTTAATAGTCCTCGGAAATCATGCGTATCTACGCAGGAGACTATTCAGATGACGCCAGTACCATCTCCACTACCTCGCGAAGAAAGAACAAGAGCTCCAGAATCCTCCGAACGGCCACAAATTGGTACTCGGAAAAAGAGTAGTGGCTTTCCGGCATATAATTACGGTAGTTTAATAAATCCAGACCGCCCAATTACTGGCAAAGCTCGATTTCACCGAGATTACTGGAAGAACGTAAAAGTAGGAGATTTTGTCCGGCTCTTTAACAATGATCAAATCCCTGCAGATATTGTCATCTTATCTACATCTGACCCTGACGGGGCTTGCTATGTAGAGACCAAAAATTTGGATGGCGAGACAAATTTAAAAGTACGCAGTGCGCTACGAAGTGGCCGAAAGATCAAACATGCTCGTGATTGCGAGAGGACAGAATTTTTCATTGAAAGCGAAGCCCCTCAAGCCAACTTATACCAATACAGTGGTGCAGCTCACTGGATTCAGCATTCAGCTGATACAGATGTTGGTGGAGCAGAAATGTCAGAGGCAATATCAATCAACCATATGCTCTTGCGGGGCTGTAACTTGCGAAATACTGACTGGGTTCTGGGAGTTGTTATTTTCACCGGCTTTGACACTAAGATTATGATGAACTCGGGCATCACACCCAGTAAACGTTCTAGAATTGCGAGAGAGCTCAACTGGAATGTCATTTATAATTTCCTCATACTTTTATCAATGTGTTTAGTCTCTGGTATCGTTCAAGGAGTCACCTGGGCAGAGGGTAATAATTCACTTGACTTTTTCGAATTTGGATCCATAGGAGGTAAGCCACCTCTCAATGGATTTATCACGTTCTGGGCAGCTGTCATACTGTTCCAGAACTTGGTTCCAATCTCTCTTTATATTTCGCTGGAAATAATTAAGACATGCCAGGCATTTTTCATCTACAGTGATAGCGAGATGTACTACGAGAAGCTGGATTACCCTTGCACCCCTAAATCGTGGAACATTAGCGATGACCTTGGACAGATTGAATACATCTTTTCTGACAAGACAGGCACATTGACGCAAAACGTTATGGAATTTAAAAAAGCTACTGTCAATGGTATTCCATATGGGGAAGCTTACACCGAGGCCCAAGCCGGCCTGCTTAAACGACAAGGCATTGATTCTGAAAAAGAAGGTATAAGGGCTCGCAAAATAATTGCTCAGGCTCGGGTAGAAATGCTCACCAAAATCAGGAATCTTCATAACAATCAATACCTTCATGACGATGAACTTACTTTTATTGCCCCTGATTTCATCTCAGATTTAGCTGGAGAATCTTCTTTTGAACAACAACAAGCAATCAAACAGTTCCTACTTGCTTTAGCACTTTGTCACACTGTTATCTCAGAGATCATTCCCGGTGACCCTCCAAGGATTGAGTTCAAAGCACAATCACCCGATGAGGCAGCCCTTGTCTCTACTGCTAGAGATTGTGGCTTTACTGTCCTAGGAAACCAGACAGATAGTATTAAATTAAACGTACTGGGAGAAAATTGTTCCTACAAAGTTTTGAATATTTTAGAATTCAGCTCAACCCGGAAAAGAATGAGCGCCATTGTAAGGATGCCTGACAGCAAAATTATACTGTTCTGTAAGGGTGCCGATAGCATGATTTACTCACGTCTGAAGCGTGGGGAGCAATCCGAGTTACGCAAGGCTACGGCCGAGCAGCTTGAAATGTTTGCCAGGGAAGGGCTACGAACACTCTGTATTGCGCAGAGAGAATTGAGTGAACAAGAATATCAAGAATGGAGCAAAGAATATGAACTAGCCGCGGCTACAATTTATGACAGAGAGAATAAAATGGAGGCTGTCGCAGATATTATAGAGCGTGATCTAAATTTACTGGGTGGAACAGCTATTGAAGACCGCTTGCAGGAAGGTGTGCCTGATACTATCGCTCTACTTGCCGAAGCGGGTATCAAACTTTGGGTTCTCACAGGTGATAAAGTTGAAACTGCTATCAACATTGGCTTTTCCTGCAATCTCCTCAACAATGACATGGAATTGCTAGTCCTTAAATTTGACGATGAACAAGTTTCAACAGCTGAGGCAGAGCTTGATGCGCTGTTAGCATTGTTTGGTATGATAGGGTCAGACGCAGAGCTCGCGCTTGCCAAAAAAAATCATGAGCCTCCAGCTGCAACACATGCTCTTGTGATTGACGGTGACGCCTTAAAAGTTGTCCTCGATGATAAAGTCCGTCAGAAATTTCTGCTTCTTTGCAAGCAGTGTAAATCTGTTCTTTGTTGTCGTGTCAGTCCCGCACAGAAAGCTGCGGTCGTTTCTCTTGTAAAGCAAAGCTTGGATGTTATGACGCTTTCTGTTGGAGACGGCGCTAATGATGTCGCCATGTTACAAGAAGCAAATGTTGGCGTAGGAATAGCTGGTGAAGAAGGACGACAAGCCGTTATGTCTGCTGATTATGCTATTGGCCAATTCCGTTTTCTACAGAAATTAGTCCTTGTTCACGGCAGATGGTCATATCGTAGACTTGGCGAAACGATTGCTAACTTTTTCTACAAGAATATCGTTTGGACCTTTACAATATTCTGGTACCAAATCTTTTGTTCTTTTGACATGACCTATCTTTATGACTATACCTATATTTTACTCTTTAATTTGGCCTTCACGTCAGCTCCAGTGATTCTGATGGGGGTTTTGGATCAAGATGTCAGCGATAAAGTTTCCCTCTCTGTACCACAACTTTATCGTCGTGGCATCGAGAGGCGAGAATGGACTCAGACTAAATTTTGGTGAGATTTTATCCGTCAAGTTTATAGCATGTGCTAACTAATGTACAGGCTATATATGCTTGATGGTCTCTATCAATCGTTGATTTGCTTTTTCATGGTCTATTGTCTTTTTTCATCCGGGAACTCTGTCACTAACAATGGCCTTAATATCGATGATCGAGAGAGGTTTGGGGTATATATCGGACCTGCTACCGTCGTTGTGATCAATACTTACATTTTATTGAACACTTACCGATGGGATTGGCTTATGGTTACTCTCGTGGTCGTCAGTAGTGTACTTGTATGGTTCTGGACTGGAGTATATTCGGCCTTCAAATCCTCAGGTTTTTTTTACAGAGCTGCTCCTCAGGTATTCAGCCAGCCAACCTTCTGGGCGATGACTTTCCTCTCAATCGTCCTTGCTTTGCTCCCTCGTTTTTGCGTGAAATCAATCCAGAAAATCTATTTTCCTTACGACGTTGACATAATTCGAGAGCAAGTCCGACAGGGCAGATTTGACTTTCTTAACAACAGGGATGAATCTAGCAGGTTGGCTTATAGAAGCTCATCAACAACGTCTTTCAATACACCTCCGCCCATGCAGACTCATCCCCCAAGCGTGGACGAAGACCGAAGACCAATTTACCCTCCATCAATAACAGTGACTACTACTACATTAAATACAAGAAGTGGGAGTGAAAGAACTGAGCTCTCACAGCATCGAATATCACAGGATCTGTCTACGTTGATACTCGACAGACCAAGACCGTCATTCGATCGAATGCGTGCAAGTATGGATAAAATTCGACCAAGCTTTGAGGCTAGTAATGATTTTACATCCGCTGCTCGTCTGGCTCGACTGGAATCATGTCATTCACTTAGTCCCACAGCAAGGAGTAACCTTTCCAGTAACATATAATAATTTTGATTTTACGCACCTCTCGCCCGCCTTGTACAGCATCCTACGCTCATTTTACGAAAACAAACGATTTTTTTAAGTATTATGATCTGCATAAGCGATCTACGGATTGGTTTAATTGTATCCTATATCTGGAGTAGCGTTGGGGGCGTTATGGGCTCGTTGCAGTGCACCCACTTTACACAAATTATACTCGTGTATTGAGAGAAAAGAAGATTGGGTTGGAGTTCCTTTTCAGAATACAGGGATTTGTATTCATAATATGTCGTAGGCGAAACGTGATTCGTCGAAACGTCGACATTTACCTTCAAGCCAAACAAAGTAGGACAGTAAATTAGAATTTAAACTTAGTTTAGAAGGAAAATTATTAGCCTCGCCGATAGGGCTGAGCCTACAGGGATTGTTGAAGACAAAAACCTATGCAAGATAGCCTAAACCACGTCTAAAACGCGACAATTCAAGCACGAAAAGAGCACGAAGTCATTAGAAAGACATGGTACTGAACATCCATTCAGGGAATCCCCTAAGGTCATGAATACAATCATTAATGTAAATAATTACATGACCCTGATAACATGAAATTGTCAAATTTTTATCGTCTACTCAAGTTTTTTCCTTATGATTTGAAATCTAACCTGCTTTAGCATTCTACACTCATCCGACATATCTATCATTTATACCTTCAGGGCTCTCTGTTGGGTATTTTTGAACAACACTAGAATATTCAATTGTTTAATCAATTAGAATTTTTCTCAGGAGTGTGGTTTATGCCTGGAAACTTAGAATACATGTGTCATTCTTTTGGAAGTGTCACAAAAAGTTCAAAATGAAGGAGGAGGTGGAAATTATGAACGAACTTCATCGACTTGATGGGTACAGAATTGCATTAATTACTTCTATCTACAAGTTTTTTAACTAACCTGGGTGAATATAGTGCTCTCCGAAGTTTCCCACAAGACGTTCACTGGTTCTGTCCCAAGCAAAACGATGACGATTTTGTCGACTACTCAAACCTTGAAGAAGCCGAGGAGTCTATATCGCCAGAGATCAAAGCGGAACTCATCCAGGCTTCAAAAAAGCGACATCATGTAGCATACAGGTGTTCTTTAGTACTTGGACTGGCTCCCGAGCAGGCGGGTCGAATGCTCGAAGAATATAAACATCGTCTTAACATACTCCTCAGTAGCTGTGATAAGTGCGTGTACAACTGGCATTTGGGTCGTAGGGAATTTATTAAAGAGCTATCCGAGTGAGTCGTCAATGAATATATGGCCTGCATCTCTTACACATACTTAGACAATTTGATGATGAAATTGTGGCAGAACTTACCAGGCGACTCAATTTATTTGATTTCCAGCGATTGGATAGAGGTCTCGGAATAGCTCATAAACTACTATCAGAAGTCGATACTCCCAAGCGTACTCAGAACTACCTTGCCCAAAATGACTCTACAGCTCTCATAGCGCTATATGAAGCTATCTGTTGTGTGGACTTCCACAGCGATGACAATCTCCTCTCCAAACACTTCGACTTTGTTTTCTCCAGCATTCAGACTAGGAAAGTTTTAAGGATTTCAGAAATATTACCTGCGATGGCACGATTTCTATTCAGCAGAGATCTCACCAGACAAAATTTCGGAAGGACCTCCTGGAAGAAAATGACTGGCCTCCTTACGGTCAAGGATTTCGAATGGGTCGTTCACGATATCCTCATGGAAACTATGTTGTTAGTTGCACTTCCTAACGCAGATCCAGTAGACATTGAAAACTTTTGGTTGGGGTTTATTTTAATCCTGCGAAAGATGAACGAAAATTTGATTACTCACTCTCTCAGTGGCATGGAGATTCAGCCCAGTATTTATCACCTTGCACTTCAACATTTACATTGCAACTCTGGCGAAATAGTTGGACCTATAATTGAGTCTATTCATTTAATGCTCGAGGTTGCACCAAAAGCGTTCTGGTCTTCGATGGGAACTATATCCCCTTTTACTGTTGCAGAATTGATTTTAAAAAGTCCTGGCCTTGCAAAGATATTAAAGGATCCGGTGATCTTTGAAAATGGAGATGGAGATTTCACGACTTCATGGATACCAACCTATCTTCATTCTCTTACTCCGATCCATCAATACGATGCTTGCCGCTCTTTATGTCTTTATTTATTTGATAGACTTCAAGATAGTCAAATCCCGTCTAGGTCTCGAATGGCGTGCCTTTGTGCCGGTCTTAGTGCGTTATCCACTACTTTACATACATTTATCAGCCCAGAATACAGAATAAATGCTTCAACTTCTCTGATAGTAATAGGGGATATTATGGGACTTGTTGATAAATTTAAACTTACAATCACTAGCTGTGCTGACTTAACCGAGAACAACGAGAACAATGCAAATCTGAAAAAAATGGGAAGGTTAGTCATTCAGTATGTACTCACTCTTGACTGTAAAGCTGTCAGCTCTGAGTGGGCAGCACTAGCTGCTGGTAGTGACGTTCAACGTGGATCACGGATTCATTCACAAGGAATCTGGCAGGCTGTTTTGGATATTTTTCGTCCTGGAAGTATTGACCTAGCAAAGAACATATTGCCTTCAACAAATTTACTCACAGGGATAGACGAACTGCGCCCAGAGCACAAAAAGTATCCTGAACGTCTTCCGACAAATCACGCGCAATTTAATAAAGATTTTCATGAGCTAATGGATAACGTTGCCCGTGTTTTTGAGCGTTTAAGTGATTTTTCATCTGAGGATCTCAATCAACTGCCTAAAGATGCCATAACCGCCCGGCCATTGTTTGCGGCCTTACTCTCAATGGAGCAAGGAGTACATGAAGCTGCAGTTGAGCTCATAAAAACCATGACCGGCCAGGACGGTAGGCAAGACGCACTCAAGATTTTACTGGAAACTGGGTTCACTCCGTTGCTCGGTTCTCTGAATTCCGCTGTCAACAAAATCTCAGCCACTAAAACATTCGGTTCAACACCTAACCTAATTAAGATAGGCCGCGGACTTCTCAATGCATTATGCGGAAGTACTGGAATACTCCGTGCACGCAGTAAATTTGTCACTGCAGAACGACATGCATTAATGGGCTGGTGGACAGGCCAATGGAGGGCATTAGATGTTATTTTTTCTTGCACCGAAGAGTGGGGAGAAAGGGTCATCAAACCCACATCTGAAATGACAGATTTTCTCCGTGATTGCATGGAGTATGCAGAAAATTTGTTCAATGAATATAGCATTTTTGCGTCTGCTATGAGCGGGCTAACTCTTTCAATAGATAATCAGTCAAGTGATATTGAAATCTCTTCCAAAGAATCACTTACTCGAGTCCTGAATATCATATGTCAAAACATCAATGGCTTTGTAGGCATGTTGAGGTTGAGGGACTATTATCTGATCAGTGTTGCCGTTAACCTATTAGTTAAGCTGCTACGTTGCCTCGGAGAATTTGATCTCGAAGTGCATGAATTCGCCTCGAAATTTATTAAAGATGCCTGTAAAGGAGAAAATCAAAAAGGATATCGGAAAACGAATTTGAATAATCAACAAAAAGCAGAGTTGCGCAGAGCTCTTGATGATCATCAAGGAATAGAAATAATTGAAGAGCTGAATTCAACGGTAAAAAAACAACCAACAATTGATTTGTGGTCGAAATCAGCCGAGGATAAACAGATTGAGTCTACAATTAAAAGCAGTCATGATTTCCCTAAAACCGACTTAATGAAAAACAGGGCATCTTTGACGGAAATGCGAGCTCGCACAATAGCGGCAGCGCGAGAAGCTGCAAGTCAGAAGAATGTAGAGAGTTTTAAAGAGCGTCGTCGGCTGGCTGAAGAAGAATCAAGGCGGAACAAAGCAGAGGCAATTGCTCGTGCAAAAGCCCTGCGTACATCCAGCAGTGTAAAGGGCGAAGGATCTGGGATCAACGAAATAGGTGGAATCGCCGGAAAAGATCATGCGCCAAAGCGGAGTGAGCTCTTGTTTGGCTCTTCTGATGAAGAAGACGAAGAAGACGAAGAGGAGAGTAACTCACTTGTTAGGATTCAAAAGACCAGAAACCAGAAGATTTCCGACTATGAGGCTAGTCGTAGACAAAATTTGCAACAATCACAAGGCCCCGTAAAAAAAACAAAGATCCAAAGGTCTGTAAAAGATCTCCGTGCTCGTGTAGAGCCGAATATGGACAAACTTTACCTTGAAATTTTAAATTGGGATCTCTTTCATCCTGGCGACGAGCCTCCAAGTAATAACGTTTGTCGAAAAATCGATCAGAAGTATTTCGACCTAGGTCTCTATAAATCAACATTTGGACCTCTGCTCATATCTGAAGTATGGCGGTCACTAGTCACTGCAAGGGAAGAGAATAATTTTAAACCAATTGAAATCAGAATTCTGAATCGACTCTCTGTAGACAAATTCATAGAGATCAGCACAAGTGTGCCAATCTCTTTCAAAAAAGATATTAAGATTTCTGAACGCGATATTGTGCTGATATCACAGAGCTCTGATCCGATGATGAACCAGAAAGAGCCACATTGTCTTGCTAGGGCTGATCGGACAACGTATAAAAAAGATACTGTTGAAATAACATATCGTGTTAGTAGGGATATCCAACAATCGTTGCTTCAGTGTCTTGTTCCAAATGGAAAGTTATTTGCAGTGAAAATTGCTGATATGACTACAACTCAACGCGAGTATGCTGCCTTAAGTAGTTTAGAGTACTATGATTTGTGCCAAGAGGTGCTTGAAGCAAAACCATCTCCACATCAAAAATATCCAGAGAGTAGAATAGCTTCGACTATTGCAAAGTATGAGCTCAATAATGGACAAGCTAAAGCAATTTTATCAGCAAATGAAAATGACGGTTTCACTCTGATCCAAGGGTATGTTACACATGTCCAATATTAAAACAGTATCACTAAGATTTCTAGGCCACCAGGATCTGGTAAAACGAAGACCATTGTAGCAATGGTTGGAGCATTACTCACTCAGACACTGCAACAACAACATACCGCTGAAGCGAAATTTTCCGGACAGGGGCAGCATCATCCAGCTCCACTTAAAAAAAAACTCCTCATCTGTGCACCTAGTAACGCTGCAGTGGATGAACTAGTTCTTAGGTTGATGGGAGGCGTACAGCCATGGAACGGCCCTCGCCAAAAAATCAATGTTATCCGCATTGGAAGAAGTGATGCGATCAATGCTAGCGTCAAAGAAGTGATGCTCGACGAACTTGTCAGAAAAAAACTCGAGGGAGATGATGGTGAAAAAAGTAAGCTCATTAATGATCGAGATAAATTGTATAAAGATGCTGCCTCGGTGAAAGAACGTCTCAATGTTATTCGACCAAAGATGGATGAGGCTCGTAAAAATGGTGATACAGCTCAAGAGCTCAGTCTTCGACGCGAATTTGATCAACTGAAACGTAACCAGGCTTCTATTGGCGCAAAAATTGACGAAGAAAAAGCAAGCGGGAATACAGTCTCCCGTCAAAATGAAATAAACCGTCGTCGATTTCAACAAGAAATCATTGATAATGCTCACGTGTTATGTTCGACCCTTAGTGGCAGTGGTCATGACATGTTCCGGAATATCAACGTTGAATTTGAAACAGTGATAATTGATGAGGCAGCTCAATGTATTGAACTAAGTGCTTTGATACCTCTAAAATATGGCTGTTCGAAATGTATTCTAGTTGGAGATCCTGAACAACTACCACCTACTGTCTTGTCTAGGTCAGCTGCTAGCTATGGCTACGAGCAAAGTTTATTCGTTCGAATGCAACGCAATTACTCCAAAGACGTTCACTTACTCAATACACAGTATCGTATGCACCCTGAGATCAGCATCTTTCCAAGTAGAGAATTCTATGGTGGCAAATTAATTGACGGTGATAATATGGCACGCTTGCGAGATAAGCCTTGGCATTCTAGCACTATTCTTGGACCTTATCGTTTCTTCGACGTAAAGGGTGCTCAAAAGAAGGCAGATCGTGGCCACTCTCTAATTAATGTCCCAGAACTAAATGCGGCTATAGCACTATATGAAAGGCTCAAAGCTGACTTCAGTGATTATGATTTTAAGGGCAAGATCGGAATCATCACAACATACAAAGCTCAGCTCATAGAGCTAAAAGTGAGATTCGAAAACCGGTTTGGAGAAAGTATATTTGACGAAATCGAGTTCAACACTACTGATGCCTTCCAAGGGCGAGAACGTGAAATAATCATATTTTCCTGTGTTCGAGCCAAAGCTTCTGGGGGTATTGGCTTCCTGGGAGACATAAGGCGAATGAATGTTGGTCTTACACGCGCTAAATCATCACTATGGGTACTTGGTGATTCTTTAGCTTTACAGCAAGGCGAGTACTGGAATAAACTTATACAAGACTCTAAAGAACGAGACCGTTACACCAGTGGAGATATAATGGACTTATTGCGACGCCAAACTACACGTGATCGACAAAATATTCGTGAAGCCCAGGTAAATACAGTCACTTTCATTGGTCCGCAAGTCTTAAATGATCAAATTAATGCACCAAATCAGTCCAAAAAAGATGGAAGAGACAAGTCAGTAAAAGAATCAGCAAGTATTGAAGGTGCTCGAAAAAATTCTTCTGCCACAAGTAATGCCAGTTTGTCTCTGAGACAGAATTTAAAAGAACAAGAAACCCGTATGATTAAAGATGATAGTTTTTCCGGTAATGAGAGTAAAATTAAGCTGGAAAAATCATCCACATCGTCGACAGATATACTTTCTTCCAACACAATGCTTGGAAAACGACCTCGCGAATCTATTGATGAAGGTGTCTCAAAAAAGGTAGATAGGACTGCCATTTGCTGTATAAGATAGCTTCAATAACGACCACGCTAATATTACTCATTAGATTGCTTCATCTCACATAAAAAGAACTTCAGACCTTGAAGCTGCATTCTCAGCACAAGAAGCTGCCAGAGCCGCTGCCACGCCTCGACCAATCCGGCCTGCAGGGGTCGCACCACCTAGGAAAAAACCACCGACAGACCCATTTATAAAAAAAAAACGTCCAATAAAGAGATAAAAAGTGACAGTGGTAAATGTTTGAAGAAAAACGTTTAATCTTCGACAAGAACATAGGTTACGCATCACTAAGAGATATTCTATCGCACGAGGAGCCTTCTTCCAGGTTAAAACGGATAACTTTACTTCTGAAACCGGATAGTAGAATCATGCTAGACAGTTCTCATGATTTCGATTATGCAAGAACATCTATGCTATTTATATCCAAAAGAAAAATCGGTTCCGATAATTCAGGAGACTTTTATCGGGTATCTCTACTATGGCAAAATTGACCACCCGATGTATTTGGCAGATTGAAGGAGAATCTAGCTTAGTGTTCAAATTCCCCAATGAGGTACATCTACGTTCTTAACTGGTCAACTAGGGTCATGAAAGCTGTTAAAATGCGTATATAAATTCAGCGCTGACTAAAGAAAATTGAAAACTTCAATTTGTATTTTTACTATTTTTTTCTTTAATTACTGACAGTTGACTCGAACGACCAGTACAATAAATACCCCTCTTGGTATGGTTATCTGTACAATAATCGTAATCACATATGTAATCTAACACACCTGCTACATCCCCCCACCCTAAACCTGCGCAAAAAAGTCTAAACATCACGAACAACTTCAAAAATTGATTGCAAGACTCCAAAATTAAAATAAATTTTCATATCTATATCTTCATATCTAAATATACTTAGAATGATATTATTTAGGGCAGAACAACTCGAAAAGTCTCACGTGAGTGGTCAGTTCTAGAGTCTACTCTAGGCGCTCGAAGGCCAGATGCCAGGACACGATTGCAAAATCACGAAGGCCTCCGATAATTCTTAGTTAGCCAGGAAACATATCTGACTAGATGAGTGCTAGCCCAAGGCATTCTTGGCCTAGTATCGACCCATCAAAAATTTAGAGATCTTTCTTAACGAGTACTGGCGACTATTGGTCACTCCCTGCCCCTCGGAAAAATCTAGAAGAATAAATTTTTGAAAAGATATCTTTTTTTAAGGTCTCTTAAAGTCTAAACAATGAAAAATCTCTGAACATATTCGTTAACGTTTGAGATAATTGGGGATTACTTCAGCTTATTCGATCACCCGGCTATAAAAGGAATTCCTCCAAAATATTGATGGGAGATGGATGATACAGGCCTTAAACAGAGCAAAGGAGTCAACAGTCTTGTTCTAGGCTTCGCTCCAATGAAAAATATTTATGTAAAGACACCAGATGCGCGCACCTGGACCGCCCTAATCGAGTGCATCTCAGCTCTCGGTAAAAATAATCAACCACTCGTGATTTTTAACAGCAAATCTACAGAGGCAATCCCCCACCCCGGGTCGGATGGTGGTGTGATAAACCGTCCGGGCCATTCTCCCAAGTAGAGTCTGGGTAGCCGAGGCACATGCCTCACTTGAGACAGGAGAAAGCTGGTTCGAATCCAGTAAGACCCTTACACCACATTTCTCGCCTGGTCATGTATGTGACGATGTTGAAGGCACACAGGACAGCCGTGGGTGGCTGAAATGCGTTCCTGCGGCAGACATTTACGGTTGAGGGTAGAAAGGGCTGTAAGGCACCTGACTTCGAGTTATGTCTTCAAATGATGTTCGGTGTGAGTGTCCCCTATGTCATGTTAAAACATCGCTCCATGTACCGCACCAGGGTCATTCGTGTCATAGCCCGAAGGCTGCATACACAAGAATGATTTAAATATAAAAAAAAAAATCCCCCACCCCGAACAGGCAACATTTGATGAATAGAAGTGTGAGGAATCGCACAATAGATGAACCTCGAACACGGTAGCTGCTAACTAGATCTAGAACGTCTTTGACTCTCATACAAGATCAGTGGCCAAGGACGAAGGGATTTGGCGAATTTGGTGTTAGATGAGCATAGATATCATGCTACAAATTAAATTATTTAGGAATTATATAGGAATGCTTCGATAGGAAGATATTTCTCCTTTTACCAGCTTATTCTAGTCATTAAACCTAGCCCCTTAATTTTTCCGTATTTCGTTATACAGCAACTAATCGACATAGAATCACTGATTTTACTATGCTAACAACTAAATGATCTTTGGGGAAGAGGGAATTTTTCAACTGCTAGGCTTTCGGCACAAAATATCAAGGTTGGCTGGCGTATTCATGGCTTCATCACCCCGAAATAAAAGAAGTCTTGCCGAGCCGACAATTTGTTCGTATTAACAAAGACAATACAGAGGACCAGATTGATATACATGAAGCTCTCCGGGCATCTGAATCTCCCAGATCCCCGAAAAGGCTAATGGATCCGATAAAATTCTACTTTTTCGAGACAAGAACTCCAAGGTCTTCCAAGCGATGTGCCAGAAAGGTGCTAAAGAAGGCGAACAGCAAGCTGGATATTAAAAATACATTATTTGAAGCGCAAAAGAGGGAGATTAACAGATCAAGGCTCAACTAGAAATATATATGCCCCATAAGAAGAGAAATGTCATCCGAACAGAACCGTACGTTCGTCGACTTAGAGGTGAATGGACAATCGGTTGAAATAGCAGATGATTATTTGTTTGCAGATATGATCGGTTCACGAAGCTTTGAATTTAAACTTTTAACGCTTCAGCAAGAAATTTTTTTTTTTTATAAATCATTATTGTGTATGCAGCCTGAAGCTATGACACGTATGATTACGGAAGGTGTGTTTCTCATAGAATGACTCATTTTGACGTTCTGGAAGACTCATACTCAGATTTCATTTGCAGATGCCACTGCGAGGATAAAGTCTTGCGACATGTAACCTCTTCCGTGAGTACCCACCACAGGGAAAAGCGGGAAAACCCCATGGTTATCTGAATATGCTTTCATCAAACTATGAGAAAAACACCACCGCGAGAGAGTGTGGTTAACGGGTCTTACTGGATTCGAACCAGCTTTCTCCTGTCTCGAGTGGGGCATGTGTCCAAGCTGCCCAGACCCTACTTGGGAGAACGGCCCGGACGGTGTACCACACCACCATCCGACCCAAGAAATTTGGTTGAGGCTTGATACTTCATTACTAGAATTTTTTGGGATAGTGAGCTAACCTATATGACAAGATAGTGGACCACACGAGATGATGGGCCGCCGATCAAAACTCGTAAGGATCGTTGCAGATCTCGGCGAATGAACTTCAGCGAATTGACAACAATGAATAAGCCAGAGCTAGATATAATGCTTTGAGCGCCAAAATTCACAAAATAATGACAGTTTTTCATGAGTAAGTATTTGAAATCAATCAATTATCTGCTAACGGGCTACTGATAAGAGTCTCCAACGGCTAAGTTAGCGACTACGGACATGTGCTTTTATGTATCGGCTCAAAACTTATTCAAGCGATTAATCATATTATTATACATGTGGTAATTTATACAATATGCATACATGTACATTTAGGTATCCGTAATGACTCAGCATTGGCAAGGGTTCATGAAAATCATTCTGAATTACTCAATGATTATGTTTACACTTATCTGCAACCAAACTTTTCTCGTCCTGACAAGTAAAACAGCATAATTTTGATGTGAGGGTAAATAATATAGGTTTATTTTAAATCTGTCTAAAGCTGGTAAACGCTGAGTATAGAAAAAATGAAAAAGTTGGTACATTGATAAGGATTACCAAATCTTTTTATAAAATAATGTCAGTGGGTTTTTGTATTTACCCCATGTTGTTGCTTGTAAGTGCATTCTATTGCGCTGATAAATTTCATCTAACAACGTCAAGCTGCTAGCGTTTTGTCGAATCAACCTCTCCACAAATTCAGTGTCGCCAATAGAATGTCGTTCAACAAACAAATCAACAAGGTGATGCATCTCAGACGCAAATGCAAGTGCATCGTATGATGGTGTCGGCTCATCATCCATTTCAACTAGTCGGTCTATCAGCCCTTCTTCTGGTTCTCCCTCACTTTCGGAATCTAGATAGGACTCGAGATCAGATTCGAGAACTAGTCCCTCTGTTTGCTGTGCCAAACTGGAAATTGAGGCATTTATAGATATTGCCAAGTCACAAATGTTGTCAACAGAAGGCTCAAGTTGTTGGTCAAAATCTTGATTTTTTTCCAACAACAAAAGCTTTGCAGAATCAAATTGGTTTACAGTTCGTTTCCAATGTTTCATACTAATTTTATGCCACAAATAAAATATTTTTGACTGACTTGCAGTCTTTTATCCTGTATTTTTTCTCTTGAATACTCTGATCAATTTCAGAGGGCGAATAAGAGCAACAATCTTTCACGAACTTCTTGATTTTCTCTGACAAGTGAATGTCTGTCCACAGGGACCAGATGTGATAATCATGCCATAAATTAAGGCTGAGAGTTCTATCCTCGAGCGATGGCAGCAAAATAAGCTTACTGTTCCATTTAAATCTTTCCATTTCGCCCCTATCTCTTTTTCTCTGTAATAAAACGCGGGTAAATCTGGATTTATCCTGGGTGCAGAAAAATGTATACGTCAGGTTTTTTGATATATCCTGGTTCCGGAATCGAAAGACACCCTCGTGCCAAACAAGACCAACGAGGAGGTTTATCGCTTCGTTCAAATCTGTTTTATCAAAAGAATTATCTTCCTATCTCTCAGGTACTCCCCCTGCCCAAATTACCGCACAAAAATTTATTTTTTGTGGGTTTCAAGAGGAGGCTCTGCAGGTGAAAAGATCATTTGATCGTTTCAATCTCGATCTCTGCTTTGGGGCTGACAAGCCACAGCAAACTTTGTTCATCATTGCAAGTTCCATGAATGGAGAAATTGACAAGACTTACTGCACCTTCAAACCCCAACCATAAAAATAAGCTTTTAAAAACCAATGTCTGATGATGAATTCCACCTTTTTTGATCACCATATCGTCACAAATATCAACTTTATGTAGATGTTTGTTGTATTTCACTTGCATTTTGCCTGTAAACACTCCACAAAAAAAGAAGTTTTTTAGAAGTAATTTGCGCAAGGGAAGTAGTGAGCAAAAAGCAACAGGGAGGTAATTCGTGTCAAAAACATAGTGTATGCTTAATCGATTAGTTTGAGACTGCTATTTATTTAGCCAAGTTCGAGAATCATCATCATTATTCAAATGTGACATGCTGACCGATTCCAGTTTCTTATCTCGAATAAAAATTCATCCCAAGAATCCAAAGACGGTCGGATTCGCTTCTTCGATTGCCTTGATCAGGATTTTAACGCTTTTTCTTGCTTATTTATGGAGAATTCATTTGTTGCGCGGAAAGATTTACAGGTTGAACAGTAACTGGTAGTTTCATACTTAGAGCAGAGAAATATTATCAAGACCTGAAGATCGGAATAATAAATAAACGAAACTTTAGGATATATATCAATGCGACGATAGAGATAGATGATTAATTCTGCGTAGTTGTTGAGTTTTGATAGAAAGCGCGTCTTGCACGGATGCCTTTCTAAGCTTCAAAACAACTGTTCGTGTAAATGCAGATTCCAAGGTTGATTAAACATTTAGGAGTCACATGTCTACATTCGCCAAATAGTAACCGAGAAATAATGCAAATAAACGTGTCTCATGCCCGTAGTCGCTGACATACCCGTTAACGTTCATACTCAGAAGCTATGGTATCATAAGGAGTTTTTATGGAAGGTAAAAGTTGCCAGTGCCGGACAAATTTCAGAATGATGTGAACACCCCAGTATATGGGGTGCTTGGGCGAAGCCGGGACTTAGCCAAAATTTCATTTGACTTTATAAGAGAGAGTATATTGAATTAATTGAATTAAATGTTGGAATTTCACTAGAGAGAAAGAGAAATTCAGAGGGTGATCAAGTGAAGCGGATAAAGTCATTTAAAATAAGTTAAAATAGTAAGAAGTTAAGATAAGTTAAGAAAGAGATAAGAAAGAGATACATGTCTAGCAAGAGAATAGATACTCCCTTATACAAGGTAAGAATGGAGTATTCTCAGAATAGACAACCCATTAATATCCACCTAAGTTGTGAACCTTTGAAACACAATATCTGATAACCCTGAAATATATGTGAAACAAAACCCCATAATTTCCATTTTGTTACAGAATGTGAGTCTCAGAAAGAGTCAGTTAACTAGAGACACATGTGAAGATCTAGCTGGGCACTAGGAAATATTAATGCATATCACCCAGAAGCATTAGCATTTCCAACATTAAAGCATACCATTAACGAATCATGGCGTTGACTTAGATTTACTGTTGTGCACCTATACTTATTGTGCTGCAATAAGATAGAGGACCACTTTTCTCTGCGCTGCAGTTTTAAGGGAACTAGCCAGCTGTTATCCAGTTACTAGGAAAGGACATCTTTGCTAAATCTATCGTTTACCTACTTAATTACTCAAACGGTTCACCTAGAGAACCGACAATTCTGAGGATCATTATCATGTTAAAAGATTCAGCTGTCACTTAGGTCTTACCCTATGATAGTTTTAACCAGCTCCCGTAGCATCCGTAATCTCTTGCTTTAAAGCGAGGTGCAGGGTGCATGTGATTTGGGGATGCCACCAGATCTTCTCCGGCTCACTTAACCCCAAATTAGCATGATTTTGCCATTTTGCTTAATCATGGAGCGATAGATGAAGCCGAACATTATCTTGCCGGAACTATGGATATCGTCCATTCATCCGCTCTTCTCGCATAAAAGAACCAACCTGCGGAAGGATATGCTGGCCTACGTGCTTCATTAACATTTTCCCAGCTCTTCTCCCAAAACGTGCCAAATGCTTTCCTGCCATTGTAGATGGCACCGTGAAACATCTGACCAGCGGTCTTGTCGTACTTATGCTTCACGTATTCGTCGAGAAATTGGTCTCTAGACACTATCTGTTGTGAGGATCAATAAAGGGATTCTTTGAACGAATATTTCTGGCGCAGACATCGACTCCAAGATTGGTAGCTACTGCGTAAAGCCTGGGAATCGGAACAGCTCAATCGTTGGATTGATGCTTTGGAGGCATTGGTCAAAAGTAATAAAGAGATTCTTTGAACTAAAGTTTCTAATCCGAGATTTGGTAGATACTTGATGCCCTGTTGCAACATTGGCATGTAGTCATTGATAATATCGTCAATGATGGTATTGGTTTCGTCCATAATGATATCTGAGGACTGTCACCAGGCGTCGAATATGGGTGAAAATGAATAGAAATAGAAATGAATAACAACCTCAACATCGGGAGGAATCGCTCTCTCTGAATTTCCTCACATTTTCGACTCCGCTTCTTTGCGTTAGAGCGGCGGTGCTTTGGGCGATGTTTTGGCCCAGTGTTAGGCTTTGCACTTGGATGGGAGCTGGGCGCGTCAAGGCGGATTTTATATTTATTCAGACTGAGGATAGTAAATGACTCGGCCACTGCTAAGTAAATACGGCCAAACCGAAACCCAACCACTTCAAGCAGAAAAATGAAGCACTTAACAAGAATAAAATGGCAAAACAAATTGAATTTGGAAACCAAGGTATTTAATTTATGAATTATTGCCTAAAATTATTCTTAAAAGATGGTGGTGGAAAGTTGTAGCACCGAAGGCCAAAAAGTGATATTTCAGAATTCAGTTATGGCATCTTTGCGAACCTCCAGCTCGCGCTAAGAGACTTATCGTGAAGCGAAAACTTGCTAAAAGCCTTAAGTTGTACAGGGTGACAGGGGTATTTAAACTAATGCGATCGACGACGCTATTCAGGATTACAGTATAGGAACGATATTGAATGTGAACAACGCTAAAATAGTGGATTCTACAGGGATATTAGCGTATTTTCTAACTTATTATGGCATGATTTGCCGAAGATCTGCACTAAACCTTATATTTTTGTATGGGAAAAATCACAGGACGTTTTGAATGTGAACTTCTAATTTTGGAACATAAATAAAATTATACAATCTGATAATTAGATTTATGCAACAAATAAAATTTTAGGACAAAACTCTTAGTACTTCGTATATCCACCATCAGCTTCATACACAGACCTGATTCTGCGTGGCATTGACTCTATGAGTCTTTCCAAGTCATTCTCATCTACCGCACGGTCCCAGGATTCCTTCACGATATCTCGAACTTCATCCTGTGATCGCTGCCT
>JAKRRZ010000279.1:0-25076 GCA_022627015.2 Podosphaera aphanis
ATTATCTTCACGAAAATGATAATTGACTTATGTGGTTTAATGGTGTTAAAAAGTGGGTTGAAGTTGAGAAATGGGTCAAAAGTGTCCGAGTGGGTGATATGTCCGAGTGGGTGATAAACTACGTTATTCAGACATGTTTTAATTTATCATAATATCACAATATCGGTCTAACCGCCAACTCTGATTCCGCTCACCAATCTATATCATTCAACCCTTAATTTTCAACAGGTTCTAAGCCCGGTGCTCTCAGTAAATTTGTAAGAATTTGAGTAAAGATGGCTTCTTCAAATACTCCATCAACTACTCCTCCTTCCAATACTCCGTCCTTCACTCCTCCTTCAAAAGACTATTTCCTGTCTCGACTCAACGATCCCACGACAAGGTCGGTCAAGCTATCAAGTATCACCAAACTTGCTCGCCAAGAAAATTATAATACCTGGGCTTCCACC
Organism: Podosphaera aphanis; assembly: GCA_022627015.2. Taxonomy (NCBI): domain Eukaryota; kingdom Fungi; phylum Ascomycota; class Leotiomycetes; order Helotiales; family Erysiphaceae; genus Podosphaera; species Podosphaera aphanis. The sequence goes on from JAKRRZ010000279.1 coordinate 450, forward strand.
ATGGCAATCATTTGGCGATCTCTGAAGGTATACGAACTCGTCGTTGAGGGAAAGAGGCCAGAAAAGGGGTGCTCACATGAAGAAATGAACGCCTTCTCCTTAAGAAACCACGCCCTCACTGTCTAAATAGAAGTTGTCACTCCACAACTTCTGGACCAGATTATTGAACTGGAAGACCCTCACATTATGTGGACACAGTTTAAAGAACAGTTCTATCGAGATTCTGCATTTAGTCTTGTTTCGCAGGTTTATAGATCAGCCAACTTGGTGAATTCCTACAATCCCTCTGCTCCCATTTCGAGCTTCATCCAACTATTCGAAGCCGAATGGCTAAGCCTTCACAAACTGATAGAAAATTCTACCGATTCTTACCGACAATTTTTTGCTAAGTTCCTGGAAGAAGACAAGGAAAAGCGCGATTTCCTTCTTGGATTCCTCTGTCAACCTTTAACGAATGTTGTAGATAATACTACAACAAAGGACGACCTAACCTTTTCTGAAGTCAAACAGTGGCTATTAAATATGGACCATAATTCTAATACTCCTCAAATAGCCCTCATGTCACAGGAATCCAAAGGCAAAAATCGCTACCACCAAATCGAGTAACAAAACCTTACTCTAAAGAATGAAACTGGTGCTAGAAGCATCACCCAGGAAAGCAAACCGGTCACACTTGGTATGAATGCAAAAGGCTAAAAGACTTCAATTCGAAAAATCCCAAGACATCCCACAATAGGGACGAAGCTCACGCAACATACACAGACAACGAAGAGGTCGGATACTCTCCCTTTTATCTCGATACCTGTGCAATATCTCACATGTGTCCCTATCTAGACCGGTTTGAAAACCTCTCGACTTGTACCGGACTTGTAACATCAAGCTCTGGTCAAGGCATGCCTATAAAGGGGAAGGGAACTGTGGGGATGGATTGCAAGTTATCTGATGAGTCTATATCCTCCTTTCGTCTTACCGATGTATGATGCGTTCCTCAACTTCATCGTCCTCTTTTCTCATGGAAGAAAGAAAGATCCAAGGGGTACAATTTCTTAGATGATGGAAAATCCATAAAAGTTTTAAAAAATAATAAAATTTTTCTTGAAGCAAAATTTGATGGCCCTTTGCCATATATTCCTGAAATCGAGGATACCGCTTATCTTACTTATGAATTCTGGCATGAAGCTTTTTTATGTCATTCTGCGCCATCGACAATCGCTAAAACAGAACACCTACTTACGGATTCCTCTATCATATCTCCTTGCTCAAAAGGTTTCAAATGCGAAGCATGCATTATTGCTAAATCAAATCGCAGCAAGTCAAGCTCTCGAGAAATTACGCATATTACTAATAAAGGGGAATATATTCACTCTGACCTGTGTGGACCATTTCCAGTGTCTTCATACAGTGGTGCATTGCAAAGCGTCGAAAATCTTAGTTGGGAGACTAGTTAGTCACCAATATCTGCGCTATTGAGAATACCTTAGCGGAGAGGACATGATGGACTCTGGAAATGATGATAAAAAGTGGTGATATGATTATTTGATAGATATAGATGGTTGTTCAACACATTGTTACGGGATAGATCCGTGAGGCTAATTCTATTACGCCAGTTTCCTGAAGTAACCATCATAGATTGTAATTATTGTACAAATCGTTTTGGCATGCCACTACTTCACATCGTTGGCAAAAGTTGGAATCCTACCAGAGGCCAACCATGGCGGATTTTCATCGACATCGATATCGACATTAGAACTTTATGCTGCCCAATACGTCTGAAAATTGACGGGAAAATAACGTCAATTCGGGGTACAACGAAATAGACCTAGATGATACGTCAGGGAGTCGGAATGGCACCGCTCATACACTTGGTAGATTCCATGGTAGGAATCCCGGAGTTAATGCGATCAGAGATCCAGTTATAAGAAGATCTAAGAAAATGAGGTCGGCAGCAAACCTCACCCCGACAAATTCGGTCGTAAACGGCCTCATTAACTCAATCCAACGTCAACCATCGCATCACGAGCAAGTGGCTTCCATTATCACAGAAGGTGTAGATTTAGCACCGCTAGCTTTATCTACAGGCGCAGGTTACCCATTTTCATCTGAGTTGGGAACGCAACGCCTTTGTAGCGGGTGTCGTCAACCAGGACATCCATACCGTACGCGTGGTAGACGAACAGTAACCCTCGTCGAAAATTAGATGTTGTACGAGGAAATGTTTTTGTGTAAAAAGGTATAAGTTCAGTATTCAATTTCGAAAGTAAAGGTAGAGTCGATAGAATTCGTTCCCCAGTTAATTGTCGTATCAACTTCACATAAGTTAATGTTATCGTGAATAGCCCCTGCTCCTGTCACTTCATCAAAACTTGATTGGAACACGCGATTTATACTAGTTTCTGCTGGATGATAAAATCATGCTGTGCTAGTGCGATTTGCCTACCTAGTTAGGAAATTTCTCGTTTATCTCGACATGGGCTGCACAATAGTAATCACCGTGTCGGAACATGAAAATCAACAATATTCGGCCCCATAAATACATAGTTTTTAAACCTAAATGAATCTCACTAACATAATCTAAAATCGAAATTATTTTAATTGACCGATAGATAAGTACATATATAATAATCTTATGGATCGAATTTTATCAGAAAGGCACTGGTTGTGAAATTATTTATGCTTAACATTCTGATAATTTGTATGGGAGCTCAAGATTTGAAATATGCACGAGCCACCTGCGCCATACATATTCGGCCAATCAGAAACAATACACGTGACCTCATATCTCCTAAAATAGTCATGTGATTATGAATCAACCACCTGCAGTTCAATACGGCGATATTAATGTACGTGTATTACGATATTTTATTGGACTGGCCCTTTAAATAAGCCTATGTATGACATTTTTCGCTTAAGAAGGGGGTATGCACGGACAAAAACTGTAGAAATATTTGGAACAAATTGTTGATTTTCGGGGTTCCGACACCATACATCTGATTAGCAGGCAGAAACTACTTACTGTCATGGTTTATGAGCTACCGGAGGACGCTTTAATATATCTTCGAGACTGTTCTTCAACAACACAGTGTATGGTGTAGAAATGGTGAGAATGACTGAGTGTGAATATAATGATATTTGTTAATAATGAGCCATCTAATGATATGTACAGAGGAAGAGATATCTTATATACACGAGAATTATAGTTATACACGGGTCCCTGATTCTGATGATGGATTACAGAATGTTCTAGCATCGTCTTGTGTCTTCTACGGACTGTGCGCGATACCAGTACTGCTTTCCATGAAGTTCCACAGCATTCCATCCCATACTGGTCTGACATCCGTCACTGACGATCCTAATACCTTGACCGAGCCAGCACAACACTTACCGCTCGATACAAATCATTATCCAAAATATTGCACACACTTCCATCGTCATTGTCACCAAGGGCATTACAACCTGGATCCGAGACCCATTTAAGCTGAGCAAAAATTTGAATTACCGTAGCACCTTTATTTCACCATCTCACTCCAACTCGACCATAGTTCTTGGGAAAACACCAATCTGAAAATTCATTCATGAAATCCAAGCGCTATAGATGCATTAGTGACACGGCAAGAATCGAGAGTTCCTTGGCCTGACAGGGAGGGTATTTATCTCTCCTTAGTTTTGATCGGCTCACAGGGAAAGGAATTGCTAGACGCCAAGTTTTATAATCACTAAGGGATCCCCAAAAAAATTTACACCTATGCATATAAACCTTGCAGTCGTGTTGTACCGAAGAACCCCCCCAAGTTTGACAAGCTAGGCCTCTCATATTTGTTCTCGATATGAGGTGCCTGACCGAAGAACCCTGTAAGACGCGAAGTCACGGTATCTTCTCATACTGGTATCACCCGAATTATAACTTTGAATTTCAATGAGTAATATTCATCATCCTAGCTATGTCGTGTTCAGCAAATTCTATGAAGAAGCTCCTGCCTGGCAAAACTCAAAGATCTGTTGAGGACTGCATAAAATTTCTATATTGCCAGGCCTTCAGAAACGTACGTGTTCAAGCTAATTAAGTGACACATTACAGTACGGCGTTTATCATCAAAAGATATAAACCAATCACTTCATGAATCACTTCAAAAATTAGACAAGTCTTCTTGACCTTAGCTCGACCTTAATTTTCACTATAGCCAGTCTCATTTAAAACTCTGTTTTTTTCAAGAAATAATCACATATAACTGACCTTGGATCGAGAGACACGCACAACCATACGCAAAGTTCCTTTCAGCCCCACGTTGGACAGAAATTACTACCTGACTTGCTCCGTCAAATTCTACCATTGGACGCATCTTTATCTCAAACTTTAACTACCTCATTTCGCTTGAAATTTATCTTCGACGTGTAGAATGTAGAATGTTGTTGAATTAAAGAATCTCTCGTGTTATCCAAGCATCGCAACCCAATATCTCTTCACTCGTGCCCGTGAGATAAGGAAATTCCTAGGCATTCTATTGACGAGCATCCAAGCATCTCAATTATTTCAAATAGATCTTACTCATATACGTACATAAAAGTTATATTATATTGTCAGATGGGGATTACTCCAAATTCGCCCAGGTCCTGGTCATGAATTTGCGGTATTCTGATTATATCATTGCACTTACCTTGGCCATGCTCTATGCACAGTTTCAGGGTTGAACCAGTCTGTCTTAACCTGCGACTTGAAGAAGTCACTCTCGCCAATTATCATATGATGTCTAAGTATTATTTATTTGACAGGCAGGCAGATATACATGTACATGTATCATTTAACTCGACTCTTTTTTGAGTACTTTTAACTACCATCTGAAAAATATTCAAAACGCACAGATAAATAAATCACTGCAATATATTCAATTCATCTCAAACTATCTACAACCTACTTTTCAATCATAAAAAAGCTTTGCCAGGTGCTGCGGCGACTTGGAGAGAAGTCAAGACTACTTTTGGGCTTAACGTAAGTCAAAGCGTAATGACCCTAGTTTCCGGGTAATTCAGAACAAAACTTCAATTTTATCTACATCAACTATATTATACTCTCCCATTTCACCCTCAAACTCATCTTCACCTTCTTCTTCAACTTACTCTATGTCCTCCACCTCCTCCGAGGTGTCCTTGGCCTAGTTTTCCCCCTTTCTTCTCCATGTGTTTCATAATTGTCTGACGGCCTGAACGACGGAATCACATAATCCTTTAGTAAAACATAAAATTCTCCTCGTATCAGAGCTATTCCCCTCTTCATACATGTTTTCCGTTGCTTTACGATTGCTCGCAAGTTATTTGCCTCACGTTGGTGGATTATACTTTGAGTTGAACCATGATCCCAATACCGATTTTGACGTGCCATCTTTTCAAACAGAATCTATTCGACGTCTAGTAATAGCTCAAAGGTGTAGACGATGATTTATAAAGCATGAGACCCACTCATAGCCCAGCTTGTACTGTGGTGAGAATTCAAGAGCACCAGGTAAGGGGTTATCCATATCATAAATCTGCTTCGAACGAATCTCCTCCATAAGTTCTTTCAATAACCAAGGTCCTAGTGATTATCCACTTATTGATAACTCTTTAATCCAATTCAGAAGAACATTCCCTTGTGCGCTCGAAAGTATCTGCTATGGCTTACATGCTTAAGAGCGAGTCAACCCTCCATTAACGCGCCGCGTGACCGACCTAGGACTGAGTCCGAGTTGGTTTATAGCTTCGTACGATGACGTATGTAACCAAAAATTGACGCCAGATACTGCCTTTGTGACTAGTCAGTCTATCATTGTCCACTGCCCGTTTGCCTTTTTTTTCCGTGTCACTTTTGAATCGTTGGGGTATCTGTGAAGGAAGATTCGGAAATCGGGGTCATTACGCCATGACTTACGTTACCGTTCTTTATGGGGAAAATATGGACCGGGCTGACAGCTACATAGATGTCTCCAAATTGCCGTAATACTTTAAGATAGCCTGTTTATTAATGATATCTAAAGATGGCAGGAGTATCAAGAAATTATCAAAATATAAGTTGCGATTTATTTGTTCTTTGTACTGGGTTGTGGTCAGGCAAATGTGATTAACTGATATCACCGTGCAATCACGCTACGGAGAAGGATTCAGCTTTCCACTGCTAATCACACTCCCACCAATCGCTATATGCGCTGGGTTGATTTGTCATGGAGAATGAAAAAATTAAGAAAAGCTTCAGTTTATCCATCTCTTAACTTCATAAATCTCGTCTGAAAGAATTCGCGAATTCAATGACGAACTACAAATGTGCGATTTCACAAGAGGAAAGATATAGAAACTGTTATGTGCCCGACCGCGCATCGGAAAGGTCACCATTTTATGAAAAAAGTCGTTCAACAAATTAACTTTAGGCTCCGAAGTTCAGCCGAAAGTGTCGTTGATCATAAGCTTGTTATTTTTCTGGAAAGAAACTTTGAAAAATTCCAGAGAACTTCGATTTGATAGAAGTGATCCAGTTTCTCCTAAATATTGGACGGACTCTGTGCTCGGTCCATAGAGAGTGTACATGGGATCGCGAGGCTCATGATGATCTATGGAAGAGTAGTTCGAATCAAAATATGAATCAATCGCCTGTTTTATCTAAATTCATTGCACAAGTTATTCAGCATTATCTTTTCCTCGGATCGACTGGAAACCTCAGACAGTATAATCATTTATAACAGCTCTATTCATGGAGCTTTCTGCCATCAATCAATAGAAATGGAAACAGAAAACAATACTACCGCTGTATCGAGCAGCTAATCCCGGCGTCTCTGACACCGAGCCTAGTAGAGAAAAAAATCCGTATGACTATTTAACATTTCTAGATTGCCTAATCTAAATTTAGAGAATTTAGAGAGAAGAGAAAGCAAAAGTTTTTATCGTGGTCGAGCTTGAAAAAGTGGAAAATTAGAATGCGAGAAAGTGTATGCAATGTACTACTAAAGTGTAGGAGAGAGAACACGTACGAAACTTATCAAAATATTTCAGGTTCGGCCTCTCTTCAGACTTTACCGCAGCATGAATAAATTTCATTGAACTCCAAATGGGTTGGTTGGATGGGCATTTTTTCATCAATCCAGGCAGTTAGCTAGCTGGTTATAGCTTCTTTTGTCTACGATAGGTTAATGTGCCATGATTAAAGAGGGCTCATCACTCTGGTCATAGAGACAGTACAGTCACAGATACTTGCTCCAGCTTCGCGATCTTTTCCTTAGCACAAACGAAGGGAAAGCTCATGATGAATTCAGTTCACAATTGAGTACATCAATTATTGTTGTAGATTATTTAAAACGTCTAACAAATGTATGAAAAAGGGGCTACGAAAGAGTTGGATAAATTGAATGAGGATACCGGCACATGAAGCTGATCCAACGATATCACTTTTTGAAACTACTCACCGTTGGATTGGTGCGACATCCTTCACTTATCTGAGGCTGTCGACGCGTCAAGCTTATTCGAGATACCGACATCCTGGATGGCCTCGTTTCTTATGACCAGTGAGATGCCCCGAAGATTATTTCGATTCCTGACTAATTGTCCACCTGACGACTACATCTATTTATTTCTCAGTATTCCATCGGGATATAACATATTCTGAGCGAAAAAAACGACTGATAGGGATTTGCAAGGGTACTTGATACCAACTGCTTTGAGGACAGAGAGGAAGCGCACTATGATGCAGAATTTTGTTCGATTGGCATCACCTCGCCGAATAGCATCACGATACGTATTAAAAATTCAGATATTCTACTTTTACAACGGAACTCTCCATCATCAACATCCTCATACCTATCTCAAAATCGTTAGAGCATCTCCTCACGACCCGGATCTATTATACAAAGACGCAGGTAACATGTTGGTCCGACCCTGTGCGCCGCGACATGATCCCTCCGTTGGGTATCATTATATTATGGGTGTATACAGTGAGATTGGCGAGGCAGTTGGGCATGCTATAGAGAATGGGTGCCTTTCAACAAGCTGATGCTACCTTAGAATTCGAAACAGGAATCATGTAGGATTCATCACGTTCAAGGTGTGTCACAATTGGATAATCAATTGATTAGGGCTGGCAAGTTGAAAAGACGAATGTTTTTGGCTACCACGTATCGATTCTTCATACTCACCGTGCCGGAAAAAGAGTTCGACTTTGTCAGTAAAATTCTATGGAGAGATGTTGAGGCTTTGGCTCAAGTCGTCGACCGAGTCACAGCATAGTGTCACGGACTCGATAACGAGAAAAAGAAATCAGGCTCCATCACGATGTGCCTATGAAGCGGGGAATAGCACCTCGAGTACGAACCCGGCCATGGTGATACCTCATCAGCCTGACGCCGCGTCGGGCCTCCGAACACATCACAAACTTTTCTAGCGGTTGCATATTAACGCCAAGCGATGAGTCGTTTCCCAGAATTCACGCCGCGTGTCATAGTCAGTGGGCAGGCCACCTGATACTCGATAAACGTACGACTCAATCAACTGCTAACAGTCTATCGTAGATGACGTCGTGGCGCACCTCGTTTCACTGTACCCTGTTGCGGGGTCAATTGATGTCGGTGACAACAGAGCAAGCCCAGGTAAATCAGTTTATTAACAGAGTCTAAAATAAAGAACTAACAACCATTGCGCCTCCCTCTGCTTTACTCATTTATATAGTCATACATGTAATTCAGGGGTGTTTTCCTACTGGGGTGTAATTATCCTAGTTGACCCCTTTCAGCTCTCTTTTTATCTCGCTTAATAATATATCAGATCGAGCAGGCGGGATCCTTGTAGTACTGGGGTAGCCAGTATCTTACTAAGCACGGGCTAGTCCCGTAACATACCCGCCCTTTCAAGTTCTCGAAGCCATTCCTCTCTTGACACGTATCAGCTTTTCTCGTCCTTGTACTAGGATGTTTATATCCCACGTTGTACCAAATTCCAACCTGCATCTAGGAATGCCTGTGGTAGTATCGTGGACGTACAGAAGGATATAGTTCAGAGAAAAGTCCCTCTGAGCAAAGATGATAAGAACAATAGTTTTTTAGGAGACTTAGTGACAGTATTAGAGGAACCGATTTGAATATCTAGATCAGAGGACTGAAGAAAACATGGCGATAAGATCGAGAGGAATCATCCAATAATTCATTATCTTTCTTTCGTGAGGATTCCCATTGGACAGGCGTTCTACAAAAAACTAGTCTCTTAACGATGGACCATGTTGTTGTTGACCTACACAGGGGTCGAACCTGTAATCTTTTGATTCGAAGTCAAACGCCTTGCCATTGGGCCAGTAGGCCTTAGTGTCAGCCCCATTCTATTAAAGAATATAAACTAACAATATTCACTCGGGTCCAACGCTATAATAGCTCTGCTCTTTCATCACTGAGAAAACATCTCCGTGATCGACCATTACCGCACGCGTCGGGATGATTCAAATTGTCCGTGTCATTTGCAGAAACGGATATTGATTTCGGCTTGGAAGATACCGGCCTGAAAATTTTCTTATGATAATGATTGATCGTCAGCATCCCCGCGTCGTCCAAAGGAGTACGAATCCTAACGGGTAAGGTTTTTTGACTGTAACGTGACTATGTTTTAGCTTTATTCTTCTTCACAAATTTTATAATTCGGTAAAACTTTATTCCTTTTTTTGATTCCTATTTTCATAACTTTGATCTAATTCATGAATTATATCTCATTCTTTATTTGACCTGGCATAAAATTTCGTGCCTCGACGCGTCAGCACTGAATTTCTCCAATTACATACCGTCTGAATATTCGAGCTTTTTAATTGTACTTATCCTCAAGTATTGTCTCTAACTGTAAGTATTCTTATTGTAACTTGGCCCTCTCACTTATGCGTTCATTAGGTATCAAATTGTATACTGTCCTGATAATGGAGAGCTCCAAATTTTGTACGAACTGTGGCTGTCTACGTCCTTCAGAAGAGTTCCGTGCGAATCAATAGGGTATTTCGTTGCAAACTTGCTCAAGACATACAAGATTAAAGCGAAAGCAGCCACGCAGTACTTCTTGGAACGAACTTTTGTTCGAAATCAAAGACTGGAACCGACCGGTATAAGATCCATTCTCACGTTTATCCGTGTAGTGATATCTTTCGATCTTAGCTGACTTTATTTAAGTCTCAAAATAATCAATTTAATACTAGTTACATTTTTGATATGGATGAATTACCTGTTTATTTCGGGCTATAGCCTGAAAGATCAACAGATGGAAGCTTCGAAAAAGCTGACCTAGATAGAGCCATGGAAATTCTCATTGAAATCGTCTGGCACAATGGTGGTTTTCGATCTCCAGAAGTTATCTATCAAGAGTGTGCTACCGAAATGTATGTATGGTGCAGAGCTCATGATTTCTACAAGCTCTGGGCTTATTTATTTGTTAACTGGTATACTTTTGATAAGTGGAAAATTTGGGCTCGCTCAGTTTACCCTTGTGAAATCCCGGTGTTGAGGACAACCATGATCGTTGAGTCGCATTGGCGGAGAATAAAGGGCGACTTTCTCCAGCAGCTCAATCGACCCCGGATTGACTTAGTCATTTGGGTGTTGATAACTCGATCTATTCCTCAAGGCCTGGACACAATGCGGACAATCAAAGAAGGAAACTATCGAAAGGTGGTTGCCAGCTGTCGAAAGGAATTTAAGCAGCAATGGAAAAGTCTCGCAAGCTCAGAAGTTGATATTAGAAGCCTCCAAAGGTACCACACCAATGCGGTGTCTTGGACTTGTGGATGTGAATCGTTTCTTTTGAGTCGTTTCCTCCTCTGTAAGCACATTGTTCCTTGCTTAAGTGATCTACAGGTCCCGATAAGGTTCTTTAACTCCGTCCAACGTTAACGATCAAGACTTTTTTGGGTCCACCCGCAACTTGTCTTACGCCCAGAATTTATGCCTTCAACAACATACTTCTCCGAAAGTCTATTCGGAGAAACAAGCCAACAGATGATGCCTGACGTGGGTATCAATAATGATTCTGATAATTTGTTAGAAGAAGATCATCTTGTTAATCTAGACGAAGATGCACCTGAGACATATGACTCCCTCGCTCTTGTCTCTGAATTGCGTCGGTTAGCGGATCTAATCACCGAGCAACATTCAATTGACAATAATAGATTTGCGCAAAGTCTATCCAAACAAACTGCCAGGCTCCTTTCAGTATTGGATGATATTGATCGGGATAAAAGGAGGCACACAAGTGCGCCTACTTGGGCAGGAAATTACAAAAATCCTTCTGCAATATTTTACAAACATCTAAAGAATTAATGAATTAAAATCGGTTCATTCATACAAATACTTTACAAATAATATAGTAATAATAATTAGTACTTCCTAACAAATTCACATTTTACTTTGTAATTTTCGTCAAATGGCAATCTGTGATGTCGTTGTTGTTTAATATTTAACGTCCGACGAGCACCTGCAAGGCACGTGCCCTGTCGTCTCCCGAGGGAGCAAAGGACGCCTGGCCCTAATGGCCAGGGAGTAGGTAGATATGTTACACAGGCTCGCCGAGCACTTCTGCGGCTCAGGTCGCGGGGAATGGTGGACTATATACTATCTGTGATGTCTGTTGCATATATTTTTGAAAAAGTGTGACTAAGTTTGAAATACGTCATGTGATTTTCCAGTGTTTTTCGCCCTTAGGCGTTTTATGCGTTTGAAGATTTTTAGTCATTACTTTTCATAAGAATTGGATTCTTTATAAATAAATTTGTGCACGAGACCGTTGCAATTTATGCAGGGCTATTAGTGTTGATCATAAGTGGTTCATAAGTCACGTTACAGTCAAAAAACTGTTGAAAATATTGCGACAAAGAATTCGCAACATTAAAATGTAAAGGTTGAAAAATGAATGTATTGGTCAGATTACCTTTCTCATCAAGAGAAAAGCCAAGTATATATACAAAAACTTAACCCTAGGCAGTAAACGGTACATTCCACGTGTTTGTGGCACTAGCCTAGCGAATTTATCCCAACATAAACGCCCAAGCACCTTCGCCACTCCGCCACTGTAGAGCCCCGTAATAACTTGAAACACCAAGTTATACCAATCTCGACATCAACAAGACACAGAAGATCTTGTCGGGAACCTAAACGAAATGGAGAACTAGAAAGTCCGGAACACGACGTGACTCCATTTCCAACAAAAACCTTACCCGATAGAGACCGTTCCAAAGGAGGCTCCCCCATTGCCTGCCCTGATGCACAATCTACAGTCGATAAGGACAGCCTACACATGTGCATCCCTTCCTTGCCGCACGATTTCCGCGCAACGATCGCTACGCCGAAAGAACATCCACCCCATGCGTTGTTAACACGTTCGGGGGATGGTGATGTTTCGCGGCTCGGCGCGGTCTCCGCTCTCATCTCATGACTGCTGTGCGGCAAGGAAGTTAGCTCCGACTGACCAGAAAGAACTTTCTTTCCTGGTCTTCTATCTCTATGGAGCTACAACATCGTCGTCCGAGTCTGAGAGTTTATTTCCCAGCTACGGCAGGCCATTACTTGATCAATCATTTTAGAGAGGAGTAATACCATGTCCAAGAATTGTATCACTTTAATTGTAGATCTTAGAGGTGTGTAGGCTCGTGCAAAAAACGCGCTGGCTGGGAATAGATCATGGGTCTCTGAGACGTATTTTTGCAGGCTCTTCTGTCTGATATCTGTGTTTCCACTTTTCGCTTCCACAACTGCCTCAGTCTGCCTCAAGATTCATTCTAAATTGCGACACGCTCGTTGTCTCGTTGTTTCTTTATCCATTCCCTAATTCCATCTGGAGATCGCCCCAAGTCTCCTCTGCGCCACAAGCGGACTATTGGACTGAGATCCGGTGATCGATCAGGCCAATCCAAGTATTTGACTACTTGATATTCCTTGTCCTGAATAATCCTGCTGTAGCCCGGGATATGTGCTTGTCCTGCTGGAAAATCAGCTGTACAAGAGGAGGTCTATCTCCCAAAAGATACGCTACCTCCATGTTGGAAGGATCCTCTGATGTACTGCTGCTTAAACAGGACGACGGACGACGGACGACGGACGACATCCAGAATATCATTACCAATCAAAGTGTACATTCATTCGTTTTCTTTGTCGTCTGGACAACTGCACGCACCAAACCAAAGATGCCCATCTCATTATACTACTCCTACGAAATTTAGATTGGTGTTGTGACATCATCTTCCTCCGGAGAGATTCTTCTGCACTGTGTGTGTACTTGTATAATGGGTCACGTTACTGCAAAGTTAATTCATCTTGGTCCTTCTGAGCCACCCAACTTTCCTCCGATCTTACATCGTTCGCTTGATCAATTACCCAGCTGGCTTTTTTCGCTGAGGACTAGCTTTTTGATCTTTTTTCGTGCCTCTAATCGGAATATTTTACACCAGCTAAGGGATAACTGTAATCCCGTGTGATCAAGCATAGCCGTCGCAACTTGTTCGAGGGCTTAGCAGTCATTTGAACTTTACTGCCACTACCCATGTCGGGAAGAGTCTCCTACTGACTGCCAACAGAAGTTTCTAGGTACTTACTTGTCTTGATTGGTCACATTGCTCTACGATTTCTCTTCTTTTAGTAGCTCAACTATTCATGTTCATGTGGTCTCATTCATTTGCGGCATAACGCCACTCCAACGTAGCCTTCAGTGATCCTGACTCTTCTTACGTTTCCAGAGCAAGTACTTCAAGGTCTTATCTGAATTTTGGTAAATGAATACAAGTCGGAATTGGAGCGGAGGATGACTCTTGTGACGTATTACACGTCAAGGCGTAGCAAACACTCAACGAGAGCCTTAGATGGTGATGCCTCAAGACTAACGACGAGACGAGATTATCTCAAGTATTACCACTTCTTAATCCCAAATAATCCTACCTACAATAGCCGTTCACTTCCTCAAACTTGCTTGAGCTACACCACGATATCTAATGGAGACGACGATGAATCGAGACAAGGCATAGCTCGACTCTCCTGGTGATCAAACACCAACAGAAGATCCTTACACGAGTATGAAAGTGTGATTGGAGTGTCGCCAAAGTGATTGCCTGTGTTTACAAGCATATGCAGCCGCAACAGTGTTCAAGGCACACATCATAAACTCTCATCGACCAATCAAGTTGAGTAACCTTCGATCTGTGCATAAATCGGCTCAAGAACTGATCATTTCAAACACAAATCTGTCACGCGCTAAATTCTGACAGGAATAGCGCCAACGTAGAAGATAATTGGCCAACCTAAGACGCACCACCCTCTCCATCGTCATAAATCACACCCTCTTGACTTACCGTCAAACCGCCGTAATTACATCTTTGAATCAGTTCAAATATTATCATAGCGGTTACTGATCCTTTCGATGCTGGCGAAACATAATGGCTGATCCATTATTAGCGGTCATCGCTTATGCATATCAGAGCACATAGGATTCTCATGAATAGAATTATCTACTTTACTCCAACAGTCTTCTTAAGCCATGAATCCGGTGGACTTTCACTTATCTATTATTTAGAGAACAATATAGTCAGTCTTCGGCCAGATTTCCACTGTGTCAAAAAGTGGGGGTTCTCCAACTGCTGATTTCATCAATTCCTCAAAAGGTGGCGAATCTCGGCCCATAAGTATCGGGATGTCTTTGCAAGGTCGACGGAAGTTCCAGGGAAGGAAATATTATTCGAGAATAATCCTTATATACAAAACCTTTCCAAAACAGTACGAGGACTTTTCTTTAATCTAATGGGTCGCAAGGATAGCCCACCACATCTCCCAGATCAATTGAATGTTCCGAGGCCGAGTCCTTAGAGGCCAAGTTAACCATTAATGGGTCAAATGAGATTGACAAACGATTCTTCAGCAACAACAATTTGAATGACCCGTAAGCCAAGTTGAACAAGTTTAATCCTTCTCAAACTTCACACTTCATCAGCTTCTCTCGCGACGATCTCCATCAAATCAAATTCGATCCACCGGAGTAAACAATTCGAGATGTGGTCGACCAGCTCCAGAAGATTTAAGTCAAATTAGAGCAAGTCATCCTACCCTAATCCGATGAAATGATAAGCTAGTGCCTTGTCAAGGTACTCCAAAATAAGGGCTTCTGACGAAGTCAACAGATGTATGTGCTAGCAAACAGCTTGAGTCTGCATGATATAATCATGTATCTGAAATCATGCGGATCCTTAGGGTCAAAAAGAGCTCCAATCGGGGAGAGGAATATCGTGGCATCCAACGAATCAAAAGGGGAAGAAGTGGACGTTGGCTGAACGACTGAAAGAAAATTCTCACAGACAGATACTTACAGATGGCCCGGTGTCGAACCTTTCGGGAGATTCGTGAATGAGCTCTCTTATCTACGACTTCAAATTCTAGTCTGACCAATCGAACAGACTAACACGAACATTCTTAGAATAGGGGTCCAGCGGCGCTGGTGGAATTCACGCTTCGGTATTCTAGAGGAAAAGGTACCGTTATAAAGAGTCTCATGATAACTGGAATATCGTGTATTATTCTGATTATTCCGTGAAGTGAACTTCTCCATCTTCTAGACAACAGTTCAAAGTGTTTTATCCACTCACAAGAAACCTCAAGGATGGAAGGGAATTGAGGTCGATAGAATTTTCTGAGCGAGTTTCTAGAAGATGGATAACTTGACTTACCTCGGGATTTTAAAAAAATTCTTCTCAATTATTTTCAAATAACCGCATCATTGTCGAGCATATCTATAAATTTGGACTTGCTACATATCTAGCCAGTAAAAGATGTCTAGAACATCAAATAAGAACCTGATAAACGATTTACAACGATACGAGCGAGAAATGAAGGAGTTGATCATGAGGCAACGCAAATCTCAAGAGGAGATTGAGCAACTCAAAATCGAGAATGAGGACCTGGAAAAAAAAGTTGTGGTATACAGAGCCAAAAACTCTACCTCAGTTTCTTAAAAACTTACATGTTCACTACCAAATGAACATGAACTTCCGACCAAAAATGATATGTTGGGTATTGTCAATACCGATAAAAATTATATGCCAAATGAAGTTCGGAAACATAGAAGAGACTTTGAGAGTGGCTGCAAGAAATTTTGGGGAAAATGTTTTGGATGAAGATTCTACTGGGCGAAATTTTAGTTCCATTTTTGGTACGAAATCATTCGAAACTATTTTAACCGGACAAGAGATAACAAAGTTAGAACTGGAAAAATCCGGAGAAAGAATAACTCGGGACGAAATAGGTCTGGAGAGGGAGGCAGAATAGTTTCTGAAACAAACGGTTCAATCTCTTAGTGTCAATATTATCAGTAATCGGACCACTTCAGGTATTGTGGGCCAGAATGGAAAACTCAAGTTTTAGACGTCATCAGCAACCGAAAAAAAAGAAAGTGAAAAAAGGACGCAAAAATAAAGACTCCGAAGAAAAGAGAGGCTACCCAGGTCTGAATTGTATTGTCGAGAGCCAGGGTAAAAAGACTAAGCACCAGCGGCCTGATAAATTGACTGCGAATGATGTTAAACCGTCTAGTTCCTGCACGACAATGCAGAACGACATCCAATGGAGACGATCTGTGCTCAAACATGGGCCTCACGAAGCTCTGTGCGACAGCTCCACGAGACAAGTATTAGGGAATTGACAAGAACGATAACTGATCCGTTCACATCAAGCAAATACATATACAGCTAGTCCAGTTAGATCCTCCTAGTCAGAAGTGCTACCGATAATCATATTCACAGCCACTTTCGGAGGGAAAATGTCGTCACAGCGGCCAAATGGCGGCTGCCGAAAATTTTCCGTAAGTGAGGGAAGCCCTCCAAAAGAAAGTCCTCCAGCTCTGCCCCTTGCGTGCCCCCCAAAACTCCTGCGCCCGTTACCGTAGTGACCAGGTGTAAGACTCAGGAACACAAAGACAAAAACAAGAGCAAGAGGTCAAGACAAGATGATATTCAGATACTAAGTATGCGGTAGGTGGCAAGACTCAGAACTGGAGTCTTCTAAGGTACAAGAAAGGACTACTACTTATACACCAGAGCCACCTGGGCTACATGCCTATCAGAATCTACCAGAATACTAGTATAGAGTCACTAGTGGAAGCTTGTAGAAAGGATAACACAGATATCAAGAGAATTACAAAGAACATGACTCCGAACTGGGTCAAAGGTTATTGAAGGATGACGAAAATAATGGAAATATCGAATGTCGCGTGATATCATGACTTGCTAAGAGGCCTGTCTCTGACAATACCTCCCCTCAACCTAGCCGAGCTCCTGCGAGGTGTTTTTTTGGTAGATATTCTCCTGGATTTCTTTGCTGTGATGTTTTGATTTGGCTCAGATGGGTTCATCTCGTGGTATTCCCGGACCAAGTCTTGAAAACCTTCAACCTGGCTCGCTGGGATGCTCGAATCATCCTCTGGCCCATATCCTTTCCATCGAACTAAGTAATATAACTCTCCATTTTGCCAATGAGAACCAATAATTTTTTCAATTTCGTATTCTGGGTCATCATCTTTGGCGTCTAGAACTGGAGGAGGCCCGGAAGTTTGTCCTGGTTATGGATCTGTTGCCACTGAAGGGAGAAGAGACACATGGAAAACTGGGTATATTCTTGCAGACTGAGGAAGTTCTAGCTTAAAGGCATAGTTTCCTACGGCTTCAACAATCTTAAAGGGACCCCCCTTTCTCAAATCTAGTTTGGGGCACGGTCTTAGAGTCTTAACATTTTGGTAGTTTAGCCACACAAAATCCCCAGGCTTGAAATTACGGGCAGCCGTCCTCTTTTTGTTGGCTTGCTCCTCTTGTTCAGCAGAATGATATTTGATGTTTTCGATTAGAAATTGTTCTACCTTCTTAGCATTCTGAACAAGTTTGTCGGCGTCTAGTCGTTCAAAGCGCACAGAAGCTGGAACAGGCGGTCTAGAAAGGGGGGAGGAAAGTTCAGATCCTGATCTGGGATGAAGTCCATAGACTGCCAAGAATGGCCATACACCAGTTACTACTAGAGAGTCATG
Organism: Podosphaera aphanis; assembly: GCA_022627015.2. NCBI lineage: Eukaryota > Fungi > Ascomycota > Leotiomycetes > Helotiales > Erysiphaceae > Podosphaera > Podosphaera aphanis. Next base: position 18,468 of record JAKRRZ010000279.1, read on the forward strand.
ATTATTCAAAGCAAATTTAGCAGATGGTACACGATAAAGTTAGTGGAGTCTCTGTACCAAGGGGAGGCGACCAAGGTGGCGACATTCCGCGCTTTTAGAGACTCTCCTTACACCCCCCAACCGCATGCGACTTGTACACATCCTACGCTCTTCTCTCTAGCCCTCAATGATTCCAGGGCATGTATATACTTATGGACGTGCTTGCTGTAGTTCCACCAGACGCCCAGTGGTTTACGCGATAGTTCCTGGGCGTCGCCTCGTCTCGGCCGAGCCCGGATTTACTGGTTTGGCATACCCGTTTACTCTTATAACATCTCTTTTATCGCTTAACCCCAGCGACAATTTAAACGTGCCTATGATCGGCAAAATCTTGTCATGGATTCTGCCCCCTCTGAGATAGGCTCTTCTTACAACACCACGCTTGCATTTTGAGAAGTCTACATGTACAATTATTCAAGCCCAACGATTATAATCGAATATCCAAGTTGGTGTCAATAACAAGCAGTAAATTAACATAGCACTGATGCCGATTGATTCCAGGTTATCTTAATCATTCGGGCTTCAATAGTTTTCGACTTCATAAGATGGTTAATGGTACGATTTATGACTCATTAAGTCAACAACAAGTGAAAGATAATTCAGCAATTTACATCGTATTCCCTAAAGTACCAGTGTTCATGTATCCTGTCCCTCAAGAGAACCATTAAAATGGATCACATGTATTGTACTACATCGAGGTGGCGCCATTCAAATGATCCATTCACGACTATGTGTGGCTCTCCCGATGACTACGGCTCAATCAAACTGTCGCTGCTATGCTCTTGGAAGTGCTGCTGCGTGATTACGTCTCCTGCACGACGGTTCACCATATCAACGATCTCTCCGAAGGCTGGCATCGTGTCCTGAGAATAGCTGCCGGATCACGGATCCGCAGCAAATCTTCATCTGCTTGAGGCAAAGGCGTATTTACAAGATACCAGTATCGATCGATCGATACAGTGTATCTCTACAAGACCGTGAGCGTTCAGATTTCCAGTCAATTGATTCCCGCGTGGGTGGTTTTATGGTAGATTAACCCTGTACCATTCGGTAACTCTTGGCTTGATCTCCAATCGTCTGTAGTACCAGCAAACAAACTCTGCATCTGAATAGCAGGTCAGCGGGTTACTTTGTTCAGCAAGGGCGTTATTAATTTGATTCTCTTTTTCTCTCTAGTGGTTTGAAACTTTCTGCCTCTCTCTAATCATGGCTACATCATGTACATTATCTCTGTATGCAACACAGAAATTTCGTTGTAATTGCTCACGCGAGTAGCGGTAGACACGTTACAGTGTGTGTGTGTGTGTATTATTTATCGTCTGTTGTGGGCCAGAACACGTTACAGTGCGAGTGTGGTGTTGTAAGAATAGCCTAACTTAGAGGGGGGCAGAATCCATGACAAGATTTTGCCGATCGTAGCCACGTTTAAATTGTCGCTGGGATTAAGCGATAAAGGGTATGGTTATAATACTACTGCTGGCCCGTATCAAGGTCGACCTACCTACGAAGATGCAAGTCTATATATATGCAGGTGAAAATTCTTTTTCCTTGGGCAAAGCACAGAGAGCGGGGAAAGCACAGAGAGCGGGGAAAGCGAGGAGGTCTGAAAATTCGCTGGACGCCATTCCCTCGACTTGGAGATCTGTCCTGCTTCCCTTTCAGTCATCACGACGTCCCATCTACTTTCACCGTCGACGGCGCTCGTGACGAAAAATTCTACCTATGAGGGGGAAATCTGAAGCGGAGCAGTCCACTCTCCACATACCCTCAAGTGCAAGTTACCCAAGTCGTGATTCGCCGAGGTCAACCATGAATGCAAGGAACATAGACCTTACAGCCGGGAGGCAGGGCCTTCAGCGCCCGTGCCGCGCTCTGTACTCTCTGCTCGGACCTAGGCCCCCATTCTCACCCGCATCTCGCCGTGCATATTCGCAAGCACCACGGCCCACCACCACCAGTAGTTAGAGATTCAATCATATAAAGTTCGATGCGTAACCGCGCTGGCTCAATGGTGAGGTGGTAATTTATCTGCAGTCGGAACCGGGCCGGGCAAACTGGTCCATCCGCTCCGCGCCGGTCCTTCCCCCCATGAACCGTTGCCCGGATCTGATCTGACCGACCCTGCCCCCCTCCCCACCACCGCACGTCTCGGATTTGCGCTTCTTCATGTATGTCCCTGAGCTCTTCCACGCCGTCTGGCCCCGCATGCCGGATCGTCCGGCTTCGGAGCCGTCGGCCTCGTCGCTCCTTCTCCTCCTCCTCATGCTGCATCCCCGAGAAACTCCGTTGTGCGTCCGTGACGTCCCGAGTCGACGGACCCTCCATCTACGTGTCTATAGTACAGTGTGTAGGCGGGCCGACGCCGACGCCCACCACGATTTCGACGACAGTGATCTCCTTCACCAACGAGCAGAGCCCGTCCTCTACGTGTTCGCGCTCATCAGACCCCAACCCCAATCATGTAGTCACTTGTAAAAGGTGAACCTGGCTCTAGTGGAATGACCCATAGAATCTCCGCATGTTTCGTACTACAGTCGTACATGTACTCCAAACACCCAAACACCAACCTCCGACACTCGCAGTGATATACAGGTACAGGTAGCTACTTCTTATCACCAAACTTTTGATGGATGGCTCTGATCTGCTCTTCTACATTAACATTCTGCATAATGTCCAACCTTCGATCCCCCTTCTCGACCGGCACCCCATCATATCCCGTGGCTGCCTTTTTCCGTCGCGCCAACTCCTCCTCAGAAATCGGCTGTCCAGTGACTCCATCAAACAGGTCACTGCGCTGACTCGCCAGACGTTTCAAGTTATTTGCCACGTCTTGCGTCGACAGATTTGTCGTCGCGTATCGGCTATCTGCTTTAGCTTTCTGCTCTTTCCAGCGAGAATCAAGTAATTCAACTTGACAATATTAGCACAATGTCAGAATGTTGGATGAGGAAAGGAATACTTCTGATATGCTCATCAAGCTCGCTTGCTGGCATTTGCTGCTTGCAGTTTGGACATACTACCATGTTTTGCTTGTTTGCGACTCTTGCTGCTGCTCGCGGAACGTAATTTTCTTTAATTTTCATCGGCGCAGCACTGCCCTTGGCTTCAGCTTGGGCCTGCTGCGCGCGTTGCCGAGCTTCAGCTCTCTCACGGATTCTCTGCTCTTCTTCATCTTCTTCTTCCGTGGTATTTTTTTGTGGGTCGGGATAAGAGGGTTGATAGGTTGGCTGTGGTACTGACGGCGGCGCCATTGGGTACTGCTGCCGAGGGTATGAATTGTAGTAGTCCGTTTCTCCGGGCATGGCTTCTTCTATTCGTAAATTATGTGAGTTAATAGACATCATAGCTTTTTGATCCAACGATGCAAACTGAAGTTCGGAGAGAGAGGTAGGTGCCGGAAGATTTGCTTGGTCGTCTGCTTCTGTAAATACAACCGTCTCAACGACGACGAAGTCATGCCAGTCAATTTGAGCATAGGTCATCCTCTCTTTTTCGGCCTCTTCTTCCTTCTTCTGCTTTTGTTCGTCCTGGAACTTGAACCATTCGGCACGCTGCTTTGCTCGGGCCAGACAATAAAACTTATCCTTTACATTGGCCTCTAATTCTCTTATCCTCTGTTGCTGTAGCTTTCCCCCTTCACCATCCATACCGCGCGCCCGAAGAAGCGTAGTGTATTGATCGATCAGTCTCTGGAAAAAACTATGCAGAGTGTGATTTGGGCGCAGAAAGTCGAATTGATAATTCCCGGTTTCTCGCTGAGACATGGTAGTCATGAATTGGCGACCATTTTTCGCAACAAAGAGAGCGGTCAATTTGACGACCTCGAGATCTTGTGCACTGATATTTGGCATACGGGCGGAGAAATGGAATTCTGGAGGCTCGGGGGGACCTTTGGGTTTCTCTGCTTGTTCGGACGTTTCGCCGGCTCGGCCAGCAGCAACAGCAGTGCCTCGCCCTTCTTTGATTTCCTTGAGTCGCCATAGGTAGTAGGCGTTGTAAGCATCGTTAGCACTGAGAAAGGAGAACTTGGGGTTGTGTTTTTCTTTCTCGCGGATGCGATCTGTCTAGGAGGTTAGAGTCACTGATGACCACGGGATGGAAGAGCCATTTCTCGCCTTCAAAGACAATTCCATTCCGGGACACGTATCCCGCGGTTTTCTCCAGGATAGCTACGCCCACAAATCAGCCAGGAAATCAGCATGAGGACGAGATCCGTCTACCCTTGATCTCTCTGGGTGGTAAGATCACGCCGATGGGAGCTTTAATCTCCTCGAGGGCCGCCATGGCCTCCCCACTGGTTGAGGTCGATTCCATTATGAATTATGGCGAGGTATCAAGCTCTGTCTCATGGGGCAGGACGGCGACCGTCTTCACGTACCAATACTGTAGTGTAAATACGTGGTTGCGGCCGCATTACATTAGAATCCAGGGAGCAACCGGTTTTGCAGCCACAGCCAATCAGACAAACAATGTCGTATCAGAGCTCAAAATTATGTATGCACATTTACGCGTTGACTTGGACCTGTGTCGCGACAAATTGATGCATTATTTAAGGCTACATGTAATGTTCTTTCCACCACATGTCGCATGTTCACGCCGGTGTTAAGATATCGACGTATCCCAGACAGCCCCCATTTGAAATATGAAAACGAATTGTCGCTACGCGTGATCGTGAGAATCCGGCCGATAAGGTGGTACATCCGCACAATCGATCACGCTGGTTGCTGCAACGGCTTAAGAATTATCTTCAGAGATAACTCTTTTTTACTTATCTTGAGAATCTTGTAGTAAAATTTCTGTGCTCTATAAATGTATCTATAGATCTACTAGTATATTGCATTAAATCCTCGTTAAATGCTCAATGATCTTCTACAGCTATAAAAAAACCAAATCGTCTTGGTTGCCTGTATTAAAAGATAAATAAAACAAAACAGATAGAGCAGCAATTTCTGAAAATCTTATCCGTCTCAATATACCACACGCTGCGGACAAGTTCTAGAACTATGACTTTATGCCCTACAAGTTTCACAGCGTCTTTCCCTGTCTACATCATGCAATACATCAAATTCTGATGTATCTCGACGGTTTGAGGGGCTGTTTTTGTTTCCCCGAGCTTGAAGAGGTCATGGTGCTGTTAATCTAGACGGTCGCCCCCTATATTATTGGACACTCGGATTATTGGTTATTCCATCGTTTGATGTTGAAAAGACCCCAAGATCTCATTTCTCTCTCTCACAGCTAGTGAAATGAGAGATATTGCTCTGTGTAGTGACACCACAAATTGCGAGCATAATTAAAAAAGATGAGTGAATCTAATCTCTCCGTATCACTGTGTTTCACAACTCCGTCCGGGTCCAGGCTGATGCAAATAAAGCAGTGCTTCCAGTGATGTCCGCCAATAAGCGCCTCATCTTTGGAGTTTCGGCGCTCATTGTAAGTGTTTCTCGGGGTTGCTAGAGTATCTGGATCTTCTTCGCATCAGCATTTCAAAATTTAGTTTGAAAAAACACTTGATTTTGAAAGTTATCGAGTTGTCGTCCTCTGGGAAATATTTAAAAGCCGTGCTGTATTATGGCCTCTGATATCGGAAGAAGTCTCATGATTATGATCAGCGATAGTGATGCGGAGAATCCATGTACGGTCTTTCTGTAGACGCAATGTTAACCTGAATGGGTAATCTATGAGCCAGGTTGCAGATTCGCGTTTTTTAACGCTGCCACTTGCTGATAGTGATCGAAAATTACCACCTCTATCAGACTTTATAACTACATTACGTTTGTCTGAACGGAGCTTTGAGACTGCATAACCTTGCTCATGCGCATCAGAGCGATATCACTTGGATGTGGAGCTTCGCGAGGTTGAGACATATTGATTCGGGATTCGGGATTCGGAAATCATGTGTGATTATCCTTTTCGCAAAAGAGGAATCGGGCGCTGGTTGAGATTAGCTTGAGTAGTCACCAATAGTTGGAGTGAGGGAGCTTTTTTAATCAGAGGACATCAGTATATCAATCTAAGAGTTAATCGTATAAATGGCTGTTGGATCAGATTGTAGAGAGAGACGTGGATTAGTTATGATCTTGGCTCAGTGGCCGGATTAGAAAGCATGGGACACGTGATTGAAGACCAGCTAAATTTGTATGAAGAGATTTATAATTACACGGCTGGGTGGATTTAAATCCGGGGAAAGAACATCGCCCAATATTTACTGGGAGTGGCTGTACGTACACCCCAATTTCTCTCATGTACTCAAGATCTGCAAATTTTAAGGCCATATTCGTATGGTTGTCGATCAGAACTCGAATTTAGCCAAGAAATCTTAATTTTACTCCTACAGGGCTACAGGGGTAAATTTTCCTCCCATGAGGTTTCTCTGGTCAATCTTCATATGAATATGGAAAGTATCTGCACGATCATTAACGAATTGGGCTGAGGCTCTCCATAAAAGTGTCAGGGTTCATCTGCAATGGTAACATGGGATTGGTCCAATCCTCTGGCGAATCTTTTTTGTAAAATGTTTTCACCCTTGCATTTTGCACTAAAATTTCTGACTAAACGCTTCACGAAAAT
>JAKRRZ010000280.1:0-25056 GCA_022627015.2 Podosphaera aphanis
CGTAATCGATGCCGACGGAGGCCCAACTAAGTATTAGTCTCTAGATTCTTTCCGCCATATTTGTAGATTTTGTAGTTAGATAATCAAAATGTTCAAAAGAGGCTTAGTTCTAGGAGCTCGCTTAAATATGCAAAATCAACCGTATGGTAAAATCACCATACAAATTATCCTTGCCATTTCATTAAAGCGGGGCACGCCTTTCTTAACTAGGAATAACGGACCCACTAAACACCCCTGTTTTGGACCCACTGAGCCAAATCTACCCATGAAGCATAGTACGTTTATCACGCAAGATTTCCCATACAAATAAGGTTCGGCTAGTGTCGGACTGGGCATGGCCAAAATATTTCAGCCAATGGCATATCGTATAGTCCCTGTTGAATCTTGGCATTCGGGGATCTTCTACACTATTTATTGGCCCCTGCACTAGAGTATGTCATGTCAATTGAACGGTTGTCGCGGGGTACATGTCTTGTCCCATGATTGTACAGCAACATACACAGCATAATTACACCATTTTGATTTGGACCTATTCAGATCATTAATTGCTCAAAACAAAAGATTACCAATGATAGTGCGGAGCAGGAGTCATCCCTGAGCATGATGGCTAATTTTTGATCCCCATATGCCTTCTCTGATGAAGCGGTTGCCGGACGGAAAGAAATCCTGTTAATGAGACATTATGGCTGGAAGATTACGAGCGGAAATATATCTACATGGCATCCCCCCCCCCATACCGTTGACTTCTAACCATGTCTTGCATATTCCATGTCATTATCAATCGCAAAATGACAGTCTGATGAATTGGTTTGGTCGAACAGTGGGCTGGCTAGTCATAGATGTACATGTATTCTTCTTTCGCCGCTCCAAGGAGTACACGAACCTCAAATTGATGCAGCCAGTAATTACCGATCGAGTCATGTTTCTAAAAATACACGCACATGCGGCGACAAATGTTTGTGACGGTTTCCTCAGCCGCGAATGGTGCACATAATTACTTAACTCTGATAGAGCTCATGATCATGAATGCCAATGACTCGGATAATTCCATTGATGATGGGTTGCAGGGACGGATAAGCAAGACCAAATCAAAAGGCATCCATTCTGTCAACAACATTTCATCCGCGCCGCAACCCGAAGTTAAGCGGCAACCTTGAACACGTGATATTTACAACCTAGCTTATATTGAATATAAGTTTCCGCAACTGGCCCTCCACAATCTGTCGCCGAGTATGTTGGAGTTACATGTATGGGGGCCTGCGTTCGGCCTGCCGTCGATTGATTCACACTGCCTTGCTGCAATTGCATATCTACAGCAGGCTGTGCCAGCCGGACAATGGGTCGTAATGGCAAGTAGCAATCTGGCTCTATCACCGACCTGTATGTATAGGCTTCCAAGCTGGAAATTGGCCTCACATTGACCTTCTGGCAGATGAACTTCCAGCCCTGAGAGATGGAGAAATTTGGATCGGAGGCTTCCGCAATATTTTTCACTATATTGCCCAATGTTCTTCGGGGAAATGGGGTCTTGATGTTGGTTTGTCTGAGCAGGAGATAGCAGATTGTGTCGCGTAGGTAGATTCCTAAGCCCCCCAAACGAAGATCTAAAGACTAACTTTGTCCGATCAAGCTGGTCTTCCTTCTTAGACTCCAACGCTCAACCACTCCTCGACCTTTCGCTCTATGTATCAACAGAAAACTATACGGCCGTAACACGCCCTATATACAGCACGATTCAGTCATTTCCACTTCCCTACATTGTTCCTGCTGCACTTCGATCTGCGGCCCGATCCCGCTCGGCTCACCTCGGTCTCGCATCGCTCGAAGTCGATAGTGAAGCAACACCTTCACCAAGTTCATCCACCCCTCAAAGGTTGAGGCGATCGCAAAACAGCGTCTCAGGTATGCTCGCGGCGACGCCTGAAAGTGCGGCACAAATACGTCTGGACGCACTGGCCTCGAAATTCTTCGAGCCGCTGGAAAATTTGCGTGCCAAGAAGCGTTATTTCGTCTCAGAAACTCAACTCACATCCCTCGACTGTCTTGCACTTGGCTATCTCTCCTTAATGCTCATACCAGAACTTCCACAGCCCTGGCTTGCTAAGACGATGCGTCAACGATTCCCTCGATTATCAGCATGGACGCAGGAATTGCGGACTGAAATCTTCGGTGGTGCTGTCGGAATGAACGACGTATTTGGAGACAGTAAATCAAGTGGAGGCGATCATTTACCGTGGAAAAGACCACCCAGTAAATTGCTAGGTGTCGGCCGGATCTTTTTGTCAGCGCTTATTGACGGAGTGCCCGGATTAAGTCAGATAAGGAGAAAAAACAAGATTAGATATCATGAGGATGATACGATGGACACAAATGACTGGAATGTTGCTGTCAAAACTATTAGTACGGTCTTCGTAGCCGTTGTAGCTGGTTTCAGCTGGACTTTTTGCAATGGTATACTGGGTTTCGGGGAAAAGATGGAAAAGAGAGAATTAGGCAACCATTTCAGCATGTTTGGGGCAAACAATACCTTAGGTGATTTATACACTTCATCACGTTTGCAGAAGCCGAAAAGAGAAATTAATTCAAGTGAGGAAAATTCGCTCTCGACCACCGATCTCGTCAGACTTGGCTTACGGTGAACAAACTTCTCATGGCTGATGCAAAGAAAATCGAGCAAGAGCAGTTGGTCCACAAAGTACGTTGCGAGACCCGCAACCTGTTCTGTAAGCAGGACTGGGAATACTCCAACCCATCTATCATCCGATCACTATATGGGCGGATCCCTGACACGGCTCGTCACATCATCCTTTACCCCGAATCCATCGCGTCGTCCCAAGGGACACCTTCAACCCATCTCGCAGCTGAGCATCTGGAACGATCAGGCACCGGTTGATCGCAAATCACTCTTGTCTACAGGTGGCTTTGTAAAGGACAGTTCCGTCGGATTTGCGAGGTCTCGCGAGTACACTGAACCTGTACATAGATAATAGCTACTTATCCAGGCTAGGCTGGCTACCTTTAAGTTGATGCCACTGATAATGGGATGGCACCCACAGGTACCCTTGAATGTAAAGCCTACCTGAACGCATAAAAAGTCCTTTTTCAATTCACGTCGTATCGGGGCAGTATGTGTTTAAGCTATGATCATGAATGTCCATGCCACGGGTAGTGTAACTGGCCCATCTATTATCGTACATGTACCAAGTGCTAACCGTTCACAATCTTTGGAGGGTCTTGTCGTGTGCGACCCAAGTCGAGAGCTTATTGTTCGAGATCTGTGCCCAGATGGTCCTGTAGTCTGAACAAGCGTCAAGGTGAGAGCGAGCTCGTCAGGACGTGTCTGGGTCGGCTTGGGTGAGACGGAGATCTAGCGTTCTACCTGCGTCGCGTGTTGGGACGTCATACCAGTTGAGGAGCCCTTTATCGACGATGAATGTAGGTATTGTATCAAGCTAGCTAGCGTATATAGAAGCGATCACGTCACGATCCGAAAGTCACGCCCTGGTACAATCATGCGGATCCACCCAGCGCCCCATGTCAATGGAAAAGGTGCGTGCGAACGAATCTTCATCGACTTCGCATGAGCCACGCCATCCCTCGCTACGCTACCCAAGGTGTTCAGGGATGTTTCTTCCGCGTCCGGATACTTACCCACACACCTACCAACCTATCTACCCGTATAGGCCTGGCGCAAACGGTTTATACCGCGAGAACACGTGGTCACCGATATTTGGTCGATGGATTCTCGATAAATGGGCGACTCTATTTTCCTACGGTCTTGCTCCGTGGCACGACGCTGGCGGGCCACAAACGATGCGGGCCCACACCTCGCGGCGGCGAGCCTAGATTGGACGAACAGACGGCATCTCCGTCATGGTCACGCGGTATACCCGGTCTGATGCCCGAGAGCTCGGAAATGGTCGATTTAGGTGCCAGGGATGATGCATTGGTGACGCGACAGACTAGGTGAGGTGGGTGCGAAATAGAAACCTCGTGGAAAGCTCGGATTGAAGGATCTGGGGCGTGTAGACGCATGGTCGCGGTCGTAGGCTCTCTCACACGTCAATTGGTTTGGTTCCCCGCGCGGCGACTGCCGCAGTCAGACTCTTGCTGACGTGGCAGTCAATATCGGCGGTCGTGGGTACCGGTATCGTGTCTGCGGCTGTCTTGATCGAGCGCGGAAGTCGTTCGCTATGGGTTTGAATTTTATGGCTATCATTGCCTCTAGTGCGATGCAGTAAGGCATAGTAGTAGTCGTCTTCTATATGCACCTTGTATTATACCATGGCTTGGTAAAAGCTTTTTCAAGAATCATAAAAGGTACTTAGCCTTAGCAAAGCAAGCATCGTGTCGTGTTATCGATATTCTTCCAAGTCTATATGGTGGAAACCTATTTGATTAGAAGAAACAAGCTCCCACATGACCGAGCCTCAACTCGTTTCTAATGTCCTTCAATGCTTTATTTTGTTCTCGGAACTAGATAATAGCTCAGTTGACCAACATTTGAGCAAGAGCCTCAAGTCCTTTCCCAAAAATAGATCTAATGGTTGGGAATTGAACTTATTATTTATCCCATGTACTGAAATAAAATTTTGAACACTCAGAATAGTATTTCCTCATCAGTTCTTGGAAGAGCAACTTTTGACTTCTTTTGAGGTGCCTGGAAGCTTTGGTATGATGACAAGACTACTTCTGTGCTGGTGATTGAGTGTCCAGTTCGGAAAACAAATCCATGTAGTCATAGCTGGTCCTGGAAAGTATGTTTGATTCTCCTTCAATTTAATTGTCCCTATGTGGAAGAGTGGACACGCTCACTACCAAAGATAATGGCCCTGAATGGCCGACCTGGAATAGCACTCTCGTGAAGCTTTTGCTTTGTTGCAGCGTCATCAGTTAACACTAAAGATTGGTGATGCTTTTCAAGGCTTCATACTCCGCGGTCGTATCTCTCCTTCGCTTTTGCTTTTCTTTCTTTTGATCTACCGTTGATGAACAATCTGAATTTTTTGGGTCAGTCAACGCACTCAAAGGTTACTTTGCACTGGTTTCCTATCATGGGCGGTGAAAAGAACTATACTTGTGATATCTTCCCTGATCTCGCTGGCAAATTTAGACCCGGAGAAGTCATTTTTTATTTCTTACCCGTGACTGCCAGGAATGTTCACGTCTAAGCCGCGATAGGGTTGACAGCCTATCTGAGTTCCGTATAGGGAGTGAAGATGATGCTTTATCTCCCTTCGGTTTGCTTTGAACGTTGTTGGCTGGATCTCTAGTAGTCAACCCGTAGAATTTTATGATCTTCTTCTGGATTGATTGGAGAATGTCACTGTAGACTTTTACCAAGCTGGTTGTATTTTTATGGGCTACAAGAGCTGGAATTCGAAGGACACTATGTCTTTGGAGAAAAGAACAATATTTTTTGAGGGGTGGAAATGGTTTCCACGGTCTAGATATACCAGTGCTGCCAAATGTAGTCTTTGTTTACTGTATAACCAGGCACTCTGCTACCTCTTTTTCAGTAAAGCCGCATGTAGAGACGCTCAAACAATCCTAGAAAATGATCGACGACTAGCAATATCTGAGTGAAGAATAGCGCTTCGTAGACTAACGAAGTGACTTGAGGATATATCCTTCGTATGAAGAGTTTGAGATCAATAGCAAGTATTCAGAAAGCTTTTTCGTTATCATCGAGATTTGCTCTAAAGGATATTTTTATATGCATGTGTATATAAATGCAGATGCCTTTAGATCTTATAAAGTTATGAACACCTCCAAAGTAGACGTCGTCAATTCATTCTTCTGAGAATATCACGCTGTTGAAGGCGAAAAGTAGTTGATAGTTTTGTAGGTGATTTAAACGTTCTAGATGACTTAGGTTTCGTACGATGGTCTTTATGTCGTATATTTGCAGTTGCTTACATTGGGTCAGGGAAGAAGGTTCGAGAAAGGGCATCAGCCACTACTTCGGCTCCAAAATTTATTCCATCCATGATATCTCTGTAATTATCTACCTTGATGTGGGAAATAAATGGGAAAAATTTCCTCCTATGTGGTAATAATTACATTGATTTCACGAATGACACATTTTGATGCCGCAGTGCACCTTATTTCAAACTTCAATGAGGTATTTCATCTCGCGCTACGTAGCCTCGATATAGTGAAGGTCTCGAAAGTTACCCAGCAAAGAGAAGAGCCGTTAGCAGCTTCCATTCTCACATGCACTTCGGATAGCGTGTTGACTTGCTCACACCCTAGTCCTTAAAATTGAGTGCAGAGCCCTGATTCTTTTAAGTCAGAAGTCTGGAAGCCAGAGTAGATGCTGCTATCTCACTTCTATTACTTTCAAAGTCTGATGTGTTTCGTCGTGCACGTATGATACATGTCTCTTACCCTAAATCGACTTTCTTGTTTGCAAAGTTTTAAGAGATTTTTCGTTATCTACTTGAAGATACACTGGGGATAAAGTATCGGCTGCAGTAGGATATGTACCGGTACGACAAACTTGTCAGTAGCTTGGGTCAGAAATATTGTGACCAGCTTGAATGTAGGTATGTACATGTATCGGATGATGTTTTCTTCTGGTCTGTCAACTCTCCATTTATAAAAGAATATTTGGAGGTGCTTTTATCCTTCTCGAGTGGCAGCAATCTTCTGAATGTATTTTGCTTAATGTGCGTTAGGCGATAGTCCACAGCCGGCGGTAATTGAAGGCTAATTCCAGCGGTAAATACATGTATATCGAGGGGCTTGACTGAAGCCTGCCCTTGTGATTGATTGACTTTGTCGGTTGACCACGCGGTGAGAGGAGTAACCGATTTATATCTAGGTTAGCCATAAAATATCACCATTGTAAAGTAGCTGTATAAACAGCCGTGGACGCAAGAGGTCAGATGCTTCGAGCTTTGTATGGTGACGATTGAACGAGTACTGGGCCTATTGCTGCCGAGCGTTGTCACAGATTCTTTATTGTCGAAGTTATCTAAGCTAAGCGGTTAGTTATCGAACAGTTCAAGTCTACCAACACCAAATATCAGCGGTGGCATTCATACTCTATTGCACAATTTTGAACGTGTCATTTCAGTATTGTTTATGACCTTCTTACAGCCCGAACTTGTGGTGGTAAACTTCAATTAATGAATAATATGGATATTCACGGATATTATTCTATACAACACTGCTTGTTTCCATTAAATTGCATGCTTTTGGGTGGTTTAGGTACTCTCCAAGTCGGGTTTTGACCGGGCACCAGAGGTGCTCAATTAAATCTAAGTTAGTTAATTAAGAAGGTCAATTTATGTTAGTTTTATCTCTAGTAACTAGTCAAGTATTTTTGGTCTAGAAATATTATTTCGGAACGTTATCTTGTTGAAAAAAACGCCGTCTGCGACGTTGGAAAAGAGCTTGCTCGCGACTTCGTCGACAATTGGAACCAAACAAGTCACCAAAATACCTAGTGGCTACTATGAGATTCATTGTATCGATCGTAAGATTTTCCCCACTAGTGTTAAAAAATGCCAGATCGACCTCCAAATTGGGTATTTCTATAACCAATATTGCAGGATAGCTTTTGGTATCTCCAGAACAAATATATCCGATGCCGTCGCTCTTTGGTCGATTGTTTGTTTTATTTGACCGAATGATTATTTTCCAATCTTTATGAGTTCAATGATGATGATCTAAGGCCCAATGCACACTCGAGCCTCTGATGCGCCTTGGAAAGCCCCTTTTTCCACAGCCCTCTGATCTTTTTTTAAATCTCAACTCACAGTCACATAGGGAGCGTCTCTTTCTAAAGGTCCAGTTTTCGTCAATTTTTCTGATGCTTCGGTCCTGCAATTAGGAATAAAATGAGCTATATCGCGCTTTTATCGAGACATTAACTTCAATAGTTGTCCACGCACGGGTGCTGCTACATTATTTGGTGCTTTTATTCGATGCATGGCTACTGTAGCTCTATGAAAACCTAGAGCTCCTGCCACTTTTGCTTCATTTTCGTCCTCGGCCAGCAAAGAAGTGATGGAGGATATTTTGTGTTGTGAGAGCTTTCTCATTCTGGAAAGGCCAGAGAATATTGGTATAAAAGGTTGTAGGAAGGAAGCAGGATCGTGCTCTTTACTTATGGAGACCATCAAACAAAAAATTAATAGCATAGCCCGATGTTAACACATGGTTCTGACTCATGGTGAAATGTCACGTTCAAAATTGTGTCATAGAGTGTGAATGCCAAGACCGTCACCAATGATACAGATATTCGTTATTTTCGTGCAAAAAGATATCACAGGTATGTAAAAATGATTAATAATTCATGTGAATCCAGAAGCAAGAATTTTGAAGTAGTTGTTGTCGAGTTACAGTAAGATTTATCCATCATTGTCGAATGATTGCACATTTTTGAACGCTACTGTATGATAAATCGAAACTCGGCAGACGCTCGCTGTCGCCTGACTTCGAGATCTGGATAGCGCGGTGAAATCTTTGTCCTCTCTCCGTTCAGACTCGGTGGATCAAATTAATTTGGAGAAGCTAGGCCAACTCAAGAGACGTCAGAAGCTTTCTTTCTCAAAGGCGCTTGTGCTTTAGATAGCGTGATGACCTGCAAAGCTAATGGTCAAACTTGAGTATAAGATCAGTGCATGTTCTCTATTGATTTCCCAAGTTCGATAGATTCGAACTCATCTGTATTTGAAATGCTTTTCGCAAACCCCTTGAAGGTTCTTTCTGGAATAAACAGCTGGTTGTATCAATGCTGCAGTCATGTCTGTTGTTCAGGTTCGGAATATTTGCGAAGGAATTTCGATCTTGGCTGGCTTGAAAACCATTCATCTTGGAATTTATTTATTCACGTCTGTTATCCTTCCCATCTGAAAAAGGGTTTCTTAAAGAAATTTCTTTGCATTTTGTCAATTACTACTTACATGTATATGTAAATAGTCGCTTTGTCAAGGAAATCTTCCCATCTGGTAATCGGCGGGTATCGTTGACCCTCCTGCTCACAGGAGGGAGGCGCAGTAAAATGCAGCACTTTTCCACACCACAAATCGCCAGAATCCATCGATTTCAACGCATCACTCATCAACGCCATGATGGATTCGCCTCGAATGTAGAGTTTGCGCAGAATTCTTTCTCGAATTTCAGATCGCGTCTATTTTCTCCCCTCGATTCAGCGAAAGTTATCAAAAAACTTCCGTCTGACCCCTAGGCGAAACTCCAACAGGCACACAGGGGTATTTAGGGGTGTCAAGAGGGCAAAATGAGGTTTTCGGTTCGGAACGAGAGGAGGAACATAATAAATCCCACAAATCTGAGTATCATGAGCGGTTCTCTGTGAGTATTAATTTTGGGACAAATCCATCGAGGCGTTGTTGAGTTGTGCGTCGTTGAAATCGACGATTTTTGGCGATTTCTGGTGTGGAAAAGTGCTGCCTTTTGCTGCACCCGTTCCTGTTAGGAGGGGAGTAGACGAATCCCGCCGATTACGGGACACGTTCACATCTACTTTGGGCCCCAATCTCGAACGAATTGTGTAGCTTATCTGTCTATGACTGGCCTTGGGCTAGCGATGGTTCCGACAAGATTTTATCACTATGCCCTCTTCGATGCCCTCTAATCGACTTCAAAAAACCTCAAGAAAAAGGGGTCTCGACGGGGCTTCGCGATTCCGGTAATGAAAGTGCAGGACTTTGTCCAGCATGAAAGTTTGGAGCGGGGTACATGTAGTTGACAAATTCCTTTGATATCTTTCGTCTTCTAATCAGCTCACGATATCACGCATTCCGTGGCTGCACGTTGATTCTTTTGGCTCTTGGTCGACATTCTGTATCAAATATCAATATCACACATGACGTTTTTGAGCTTCATCGCATGAATTTTACATGGTAATTTTTTTTTGATTTCATATTCCCGGCCTAGCGCCTTGAGGCCCACGCAGGTGTCGACTTCAGTCAGATACAATAATAATATAGTCGTGATGACCATCATGCCTCGGATATCATTTGCAAGAATCACTACGGTTGTGGCAGGCGGCTTTTTCTTCACCCCTACCGAACTATAACATCCGTGAAACTCACTCAAGGGAAACCTCTCAAAAAACCTTGAGTTATCCAGACATGCCACCCTCATCATCGTAGCTTCCCTCAGTAAGGTAAGGTCTGCTGGAGTCGAACCAGCGATCTTCTGTCTCGAGTGGAGTAGATGTTCAGGCTACCCAAACCCTACTTGGAAGACCGGCCTGGATGGTATACCACTACACCATCCGACCTACATGGTAACTTGTATCGGCTGTTTGAGCAACACATTTCTTCGGGTTGTTGGAAGTCGATTCGTCGAGGGCAAAGTATTTATTTACAGGGCTAGTCGAGTCACGAAAAGTATCCGGTGAAAAATTCAAGTATCTTTACAAGCATCAAGGGAGTGTGTCGATCCCCTCGTAATATGATGTGGGCCTCATAAACTCTGTTTAACTTTGAGCCGCACTTCCAGACGCGTCGCGGGACAGACTCGTGCCGAAGACGCGCAAAAAGCCTCCACCAGATTCGATGGCTATCCCTGAAATGTGTGCTAAGATAATTCATCGGTTTATGGATCGACCCGAAAGCGAATCTAGTGCACGAACGGCATGCTGGAAAGTTTCAGATGATGCCTTATGGCTCAAGACCCTTCCTTATCTCAGTCGAATCGGGTAAGCATGCACGGAAGAGTAAAATGAACAAATGGAGTTTGTATCTGATGTCATCTTCTCACATTACCACGGAGCCCAATTAAATTTACACGGCTCAGGTGAGAGAATCTCTGATTGTGCGCAACGGGAGCAGAGTCGTTGTTGAATAGATGGGGTTTTCACTTCATTCATTACCTTTCAAAGCCCTCGTCTCGCGCTGGAGTTCGTCGCGATAATGCGGAGATTTTGTTTTGTAAGACATGAACTTTCTTTTGATAAATTCCATGTCTATTTGTCTTGCCGATCCCTCGTAACCTTAAATCTTGCTGTATGTGAACATGTATGAATAGATAGGCCATCCCCGAGGTCACGCAGGTTGGATTTCCTACGGCAGCCATGACTGTGACACTTTCAGACCCCGCCGAGCAACCCACTGAGCTATCTGCTGCAGAGAAAGCTGCCATCTTACGTCTCCCATACATGGATCTTCTCGTTGCTGACGACTGGTGCTGATGTCTTGCACAGGATAAGAGCATCGTGCGGAAGCTCGATTTTACCCTCATTCCCTGGGCAAGCCGACTCGTTACTTGCTGCGATGCCGTCACGAAACTAATGCCTGCTAGCTCTGTCTCCTCTATCTCCTCGCGTTCCTCGATCGCACCAACATCGGGAACGCAAAGGTAGGCGGCTTAGAAGAATCGCTGAACTTGACTTCGGTGCGATACAATGCGACGTTATCGATCTTTTTCGTATCGTACGCGCTCTGTGAGCCAGTCACCAATATCATCCTGAAAAAGTTGAAGCCTTCCGTTTTTATCCCCCTCATGATGTTCGTGACCGCAGCTAAGATCGAGAGCGAGAAAATATCTAATGTCGATAGGATCGGATGGGGTATCGTCATGACGCTGATGGGACTGGTCAGAAATTGGTCAGGACTGATGGCCTCACGAGTATGCAAGCTCATTTCGTCTGTTCTCTGCCTCCGTAAGCTCACCGGAGGCGTAGTGGTTTTTAGGTCTGGCCGAAGCCGGGCTCTTCCCTGGCATCAATTTCTACCTATCATGCTGGTATCGGCGATCAGAACTCGGGATTCGCGCGTCCATCTTTGTTGCGGCCGCTGCCATCTCGGGCTCCTTTGGTGGACTCTTGGCGGCGGCCATTGAAAAGATGAACGGGCTGGGCGGACGTCCGGGCTGGGCGTGGCTCTTCATTCTCGAAGGCATCATGACCGTGATCTTTGGCATCGCTTCGTTCTGGAAGGTGCAGGACTTCCCGAACACCGCCAAATTCCTCTCGCCCGTCGAACGCGCACACGTCCTCCACCGGCTGCAGGTCGACCGGCAGAACATCTCCGAAGATGATGAATTTCGCCTCACCTACCTCTGGATGGCGTTCAAGGATTGTAAAACGTGGCTGGCCATGGCGATTTTCGCGGGCGTCGACATGCCGACCTACGCGCTCTCGATGTTTTTGCCATCCATCATCAACGAGCTCGGATACTCATCCACCAAAGCTCAACTACTTTCTGCCGCGCCTTATGTCGCGGGGTCACTCGTTACGTTATTGATCGGATGGCTCGGAGATCGCACCCACCAACGAGGTCTGTGCAACATCTTCATTGCATGTCTTGGGATTATCGGCTTCACCTTGCTCCTGACCTTCCACAGTCCGCATGTGCGCTACGCGGGAACCTTTTTTGGCGCCATGGGCACGTATCCTTGCGTCTCCAACATTATCACCTGGGTGTCCAACAACATCGAAGGATCGTATAAGCGAGGTATCGTCATTGGATTGGTCATCGGTTGGGGCAACTTGAATGGTATTATCAGCTCCAATATTTACTTTCATGCGCCGGACTATGTCATCGGCCACGCCACGGTGATAGGATATCTAAGTGTATTTCTGCTGGGAGGAAGCCTCCTCATGCGATGGCTTTTGAAGAGAGAGAATCGATTGAGAAGGAGTGGGAAGAGAGACCATAGAATTATTGGATTAAACAGTAAGGCTCTCAAGGACCTGGGTGATGCTCATCCAGGTTTCATGTATACACTGTAAATGCCACGTTCTTTGAATCACACATCGATCAATCCTCCGGGCAACAGAATGGTCAAGTGAAATGTGAAGCCAAAGACAAAGTTGACTCAAGGAACACGCTCTACTACTCTTAATAACTCGGTCTGGCACCTTGAGTACTTTTATATCAGCTTCACATCAGGTATTATAGATCATGACTGATGAATAGTTGATCAAATCTGTACATAGCACCCCAATTTCCATTTCCCAGAACACATTAATTGGGGGTTCTGTACCGATGTCGCCCCCATACGAGGATACCACTTTGCCCATATTAGCGTATTTCCTTTTTAGTCCAAGCTATCCTAATTCGTGCCCCTATTACTTCGTACTACGAGTACCATACGAACCTTAGCTGGAAAAACATACAGATTGATAAATCTACGTATAAATTTATTAGCCTTACATGGTCCCAGGGCTAATACATAATACCCGAGGGAGTTTAAGTTTTTGCTGGTCAATTCTTATACAAAAACAGGAGGTATCTGCGGCACCATCAATTAATTTGCTCGAGTCTATGTAGCGCAAGGAAAACGGACTCATCGATAACCACCTAATAGATTTGAGATTGCACAATCTTGAAGATTTTATTTTATCATTTGTGCGTGCGTGGTGAGTTACATTTTGGGATTTTACAGGTAGTCGTCCGCATTTGAGTGGTGCACAGGACGAGCTGCCATCTCATAGTGTCAAGCATGGTTGGAATTGTACCAAAGCTTTGCTACTAGTTCAGTTGTCTGGGTGCAATGCTCCTCTTATCGTGCAGACGGTAGGTGTTCATGATACAGCTGTCGACGTGATCTCGTATTAGTATTCCAGCGTCGTTGCGAATTTGTCGATGACGCGGCCCCAATATGACGAAATCCAAACGTTCATCACCGAGGAGAAATACCTTACACTCCTCATAAGATCCAACTTCCTATGAACCTTCACAAGTTTTAATGTCATATAGTGAAAAGAATCTCCACATTGCCCTCTGGAGCTGATGACTGGAGGGGTCAAAACGGGTGTTCCAACCTACCTTTACATACATGTACCGTACATATAAGACAGAGATGCTTTAATCAGTCTTAGTATTTTTATTCTATTGTTACATTTAAGCACTAGCTACTTCATTAGCCAATGAAGACACCAGAACTCACAATTTAGGACGATAAAAATACCTTAGTGGTGATACATTCTCGATATACTTGTATAGTTCAATCAACATGGATTTGCTTTCCTTATATAGTAGTCCGATGTGTCATCCATCACATGGGCAAGAAACGCCAGTCTGAAAAATGTCAAATGCCAGGCCTCTCCAAAAAAAAACTGGTCACGAATCAATGAAAATGATCAGAAGTTGTCGTCTCTGGTCTCATTTTCAGCTTCAGCGGTAATAAAGACGAGTCGCGTCGCATTGCCAGTAGTTTGCCAGATCTGTTCGAGGCGTCAGTACAGGGTTTTCTAAAAAATTAAAATAGATGAGAGAGTAGGAGCAACAAACATCTAATTCTGTATATTCCGCAAGAGCATTGAGCCACTGATCTTGGGTGAACCCTTTGGCGATAACTCTTTCCTCCACCTTACGCAAGCTGAGTTCCAAGCCGAGATCTTCGTCCTCTTCGACATCATCCGGTCGACATTGACCACTCTCAGCTAGCGTACGGACCAAGTTGTAAATCAGCGATGTAGGTGACATATCTCGACCAAATCCAGCCTGATCTTGACAAAGACTTTCTTTCGATGCCTCAATGATACGCAAAGATTCATCAACGTCATCTTGAACAACCTCTTCCGAAAATCGCAGGCGGGCCAGCGCCTGCGCTAGACGAAGAACGCCAAGAAGCGTACGGGCTGACGTATGCGAGAATTGCTTTTTATTTTGCTCGTCTCGCGATTGTTGTTTTCGCATGGTAACATAGGCTTTCACCATATATTCAGAGACCGCTCTGGGAATTGTAGGACGGAAAGTGCGTGCCTGGGCAATGTATTGTCTGACTTCACTGGGGGTAAAAATGACACCCTCAGTGTCGGGATGGCGGTTGTTCATATGCACGTAGGTTACATGGCGGGCGAGTAGATCATCATTTTCTCGAGAGGGTGTGTCAAGGATGAGGAAAAGAACATCGAAACGTGATAGTAGCGCAGCCGGTAAGTTGATATTCTCAACCGGTGATATACGTGGATTATAGCGTCCATAGAGGGGGTTCGCTGCAGCAAGTATTGAAGTGCGAGCATTGAGCGTAGTAGATATCCCAGCTTTGGATATAGATATAGTCTGTTGTTCCATGACCTCATGAATAGCCGTTCGATCAGTATCATCCATCTTGTCAAACTCGTCGATGCAGCAGATACCATTGTCTGCAAGGACAAGGGCGCCTCCCTCGAGAATCATTTCATCAGTAACAGGATCTTTCATGACAGCGGCTGTTAAACCAACTCCACTAGATCCTCGGCCTGTGGTGTAGACTCCACGGGGTGCAACCTTAGTAATATATTTTAAAAGCTGAGACTTAGCTACACCAGGATCTCCCATCAAACAGATATTTATATCTCCTCTAATTCTCATTCCATCCCCCATCTGCTTTGTTACACCCCCAACTAATAATAATAAGAGCGCTTTTTTTACGTCAAGATGTCCATAGATTTCAGGGGCGATAGATTTAGCGAGATAATCGTAAATATTTCCAGAAGCTCGATATTGCTCGATGCGTCGGAAAACTCTGCTGTTGATCTCCATATTCTCATAGGCTTTCTTATGCTGCGTGATGAATTGCGCCTCCAAATACGTATCAGTTAGAAGACCAGCTTTGATGGCTTTGAATCCGGTGTATGGTGTCGGTAAAAAAATTCCTGCAATGTCCACGACATCACCAGGGTTGATTCGCCGAACCAGAGCACCATGACAAAGAACAGTCAACATTCGAGGGATATGTCCAACGGGGACTTGTTCGGCGATTTCCTGAATCTTAACCTCTTGAAATGGCTGAAATTTAGAGGCGCGAGTTGAGTGATGTAATTGACCTTTAGTTTGATTTTTTTCGCAATCTTTCGAAGGGCACTCGATCAGAGGTCCAAATGTTTTTGATCCCACGGGCTGGAAAATCTCACACCCACAGCGGTCGCAAGTATATGCGTTTACCTCAACAATGGGCTTTACGTCCGATACTCTCGTCGTTATTCCTCGAACTGTAATCAAATGGCCCAAATGCTCTGCTCGAACCTGGCGCACGGCAAGCGCCTTTAATGGTTCGTCACCATTGGTGCGCGGCTTGAAGTTGAGCGAATATCGACGCGTCAGCTCAGCAGGAAATAGTTCGGGCTGCTCTTGAAATTCTGGCTGTTGAGCCGCAGCCCTGAGCAGAACATTATTTCGGGCAGTGCGCTGTGCCATGAGGACATCCAACACATCATCTTTATAACTAACATCAAAGGTAAGCTCTAATCGTATGATTTTGTTCTCATACATACTTGATTTCTCGTGATGGCAATGGCATTACCCTGTCAATAGCTCTCGCCATGATTTCAAGGTAATGTTTGGTATTTTTTTCTATGGACGAAACCAGTTTCAGAGGAACGTTCGTATCTTCGAGCTGTTGGTCATACTTAGGATCTATCAGCTAGTGTTATTAGATCAAAAAGAATCACTTTATACCTGCGCCAAATCATTCAAATCCACAGTGATTTCATTCTCGTCCCTGTCTGAAACTCTTTGAAGTATTTCCATATATTTTAACCGTGGAAGTGTATCTCGATTGACATTAGCTTGTCGTGAGGTCTGCTCCCCGAAACCTTCATCTATCAGGGCAGAATCATCACTGAAAGCTTCATCGTCATTTAAATCATCCAAAATTTGAGCGTAACTTGTCGTTGTTTTTGCTGGAGCGCATTTAAAGCTCGAAAGAAACTCCTCGAAAGCCTCTGAGAAGATCATTAGTACTCGCGTATTATAATGACATTGGATTGCAGCAAACTTTGTTGATTTTCATAGTCTACGGGCGCCCTGAATTGAAGGAGCGCCATATCGTGTGCTATCCATTAACAGGCACCAGAAGGCACAATCTTCGATTGAGATTTGGTCAGGATGAGTACCTGCCACTTTCCCGTATCGAAATCTGGTAACAAAACTATCCTTCGACGCGCGTAAACAGTGGATGACGCGAAATGTTCAGCACACGTAAATAGCGAGTAGAGAATTGCCCCGCAAATAATAGATGCCCTGGCTTCTTGCTAGCATGGATTAGTTCAATAGTGCTCTCCTGCAAGGGTCTTGAATTTACTAGTGTCTTTGAGGGCCCGCAAAAATACATGGGGGCGACATGGGCCTATCCATGTAATTTTATGATCTAAATTATTGTCTATCTACGCCACCAATGGTTTGCAACCTCACATGGAAGGTGGCGGAGTAGCGACGACTTCCTAGTGTTTCTGGGTGATAGCTCTCCTACACTTAATTAGTCGACACAGAATTATTTAACCATTTTACCGGCATCTATTTGTAGATGCAAAATATGTTAGCTTGATGAGTGTGACGATGGTAGGTCATAGACTAGTTAGTGAACATGGGGCACAATTACTACGATACCGGCGTCAGTGTTGAACTATCATAACAGGAAGTTACACAGTTTATCAATCCAGGTTTAGGCTAAAATTCTGCCCAGATTTTCATGATCTCCAATCATCGATGGTACATGATGTTGAGAATGTTGCCAATCACCAAGTCTATTGCGGAAAGTTATGGATCCAGCACGTATTCGTTTTGCATGATCCGCTGTTTATATACATCAATCAATAGACGTACGTGCTACCAGGTCCAAAGAATTGGGCGATCGATATTACCTATCGAATGGGTAATAACTGGTCTCTACCGTAACTCTTGGTTCAGTTAATAATATTTGCATGAAAACCCTATCAGGCTGTTCTCTCGGCTTTCATCTAAAATTTTAATCGAATTTTCGTGACTTGCTTATATCTGCTGATTCTCTCGCAGGTGTGGATTTACTTATCGTAATAGCAGAGCTCGACGGCATGGATATTCCATTATCTACCTTCTTGTTAGAGATTATTTTCGTGTTGCTCACTAGACTCAACAGTGAGTTAGGTAAAGAAAGGTGTTTCAGGAACGAGATGCTTGATGCAGATTACAAGCTATTACCGACGAACGGCTTGTTGATCTAGAAGGGAGCCATAACGAGACTTGATAGCGGTTCGTAACTGGATCAATAGCAACACTTTTAAGAGAACCGAAGAAAATCAGACACAGCAAGTTTTTAAAAAGCTTATTACACCAAGTGAACCCAAGTCATTTCAGTGATTGGAATGTTCCGAAAGAAATTGATCACCACCTTCACTGTGACTCCATTCAGTCAATCTCACCTGCTTCTTCAAATTCAGAAGTAAATGAATCACATCAATCTCTCCAATGTATAATAAATCTGAAGACATCGCAGGATATCAAGATTTCGGACAATGGTTTCCTGACAAGTTTCCCTGTCTCCCTAACACAAGACCAACTTTTGTCTCTCATCCATGTCAAAAAAGGAGTAGCGTACCATCAGATTTTATGGCTCCACCTACTGGAACTAAAAATTCATCTTGTTGGCTTGAGTTCAGTGGGATGGCGTGAGAGAATCCTGCATACAATATGTACATGATGCAGCTAATTGACAAGATCGAATCCGACTAGGACTCACTGAATGGTTGAAAAATAGTGTGCATGGAAACGTTGAACACAATCCCAAAATACTTTAGGGGCCCAGGCTCTTGCTGGGTCTCTCTAGCTGAGCCACATGGTGATTTGAACCGGAAGTACTTCACATCAAAGATGATTTTGAGGATAAAAATTCGGCCTGAGCTGCTGAGGAAAAACACTTCCAAGGAAGAGGCAAGGATAGCACCTAAATTTTGTGTCATACCTCAACGACTTTGAGTATATATATATTGATTTCAGTTGACTCTGGCAAAGGGCAATTATTGGGAGGGAAGATTCAAGATCAAGAATCACAATCTTGGATCGAATAGCTTTCTTACGAACTTACTAATGACAGTAATTCTCTCTGAGTATAGCTACATCCTTTTTGTAAAGAAAGTTCAGCTTTATGCTGGCAGATTAGAGTCTCGAGAAAACTATGTCCTAGAGCATGATGTAAGACTCACAAAACTTCGTTTAGAAGTAGGCTGACCGTTACTCCGCCGTGCTCTGAGCTCGTCAATATGCATGTCCAACGAGCATCGTCAAGCATCTACTAGGAAACTTCATCATCCTCTATACATGCAGACGGTGATATGTAAATTTCGAGCATCAATGATATTAGTACTTCGTCCTTGATAGCTATAATTCATGCTGTTAAGTCCCAAGAAATTGACACCTCGTGAAGTATTAATTTACTAAACCAATCAATTTTTTCATGCATTCGGCACCAGCAAAAATGGCTACAGTCTTAGATAAGCTGCACCAAGATCGTAATAATAGTCATCAGGTTATAAATCTAGGGTTTTCTGATTTTGAGAAGCTCTCTCTAGCTCAAGAGAGTCATTTGGTTGGGTGGATTCGACTTTAGGCAAATATAGACCTGCCTCCAGTCTATCGTTAATTTAAAGATACGACTGAGTAGTTCAGGGTGACTCCCAGCTTATCGGAAATACGATCGTTTTTTGAGAGGAACCAGTCTATTACTGAAGGTCAGGAGAAGCAGGGAAACTGATTTTCACCGTCTCAATGGTACTTCAACATAAGCAATGTCTCACCATACCTGCAATCATGTCTTTGGACCCTTATAATTGTTACAACATGGAAAAGGCAAGCATTTTACAGGGTACAGGATCAAACTGTCCTGTCTTTCGGTCATCTGAGGACAATTCGATTCGGAAGATGTAGTCTGAATTGCGTGGTTGAATGCTCATTATCGAGTGTATCTCTGGACCCTATCCTGAATTCCAATATTTCAAAGTAGGTAGATATGTTCAACGGCAGCAGTTTCCGCACGAACTACTACCGAATGAAACTTGGAAGTTTATAGCTACTGAAAACGCCCGGACTTCAGACTCTAACGCTGTTCCGTGGTCGAAACTAGTCTTCATTCCCTCTACCCTACCAAAGGACCCTCAAGAGAGGAAAATGGCCATGAAAGCCATGAGATACCATGATCTATGGCCGTCTACTTTGAGAACAAACTTAATCTGCTTTGGCCATCATATATATTTCACGTTTTCCAGCCCCCTGATCAGCCAATTTTCAGACCCTGAAAATGGCAGACCAAGTGGAGCTTGGATTACGCGGCGAATGAGATCTTGGTACGGCTCTAGGTTAAAGGCGCTATTTAATCTATCACCGCAAGACGCCAGACAGCTTTAATAACCCCAAAAATCACGGGTGGGTAGCAATGCATGGGTTGATGGCCTGTCCGTATAGCCAAGCCCCGCAGCAGCCCCGTGCTGTGCAACAACACGCCCATCAATTCCCGGCACTACGCCTGTTAAGACTCTCCCCTGACTCTCCACTGCCAAGTTGAATACTTGATCAGCGTTGCAGGCGCTAGTCGTGCCTTGGTGGACGCCGCGACCGAGAGATGGGCTCCGTCGTCTGGTAAGATTATGAAGCAAGGGTGCTGAGGGACAGAAGGCTCAACGCTTCCTCGTTGGCAAGATTCTCAAAGGCTATGACGAGAAGGATTGCTAGCTAGCTAGAAGCCCACATAAAATCGACACACTGGAGGCACGGGAAGCACAGGTTGAGGCTGGTAGGACCAGGAAACGTATGAGTGCCTTAACGAACCCTATTTCGAAGTTTGCGAACATGGGGACTACTCGAAGGGCTCAAATCGAGGCAGGTGAACATGAAAAGTATCTAGAGAATCTTAAAATCTTTTTTGCTGCATCCCCGGTTGGCTACAGCGATCTGGCCTGAATCAAAATACTTAGATTACGGGTCTTGTCCAAATATCGAAATTTAATCGATAATGTCGCTTCAAATGTGAGAAATTTGGCACAACTTGTGCTGGGCACCACCGGTCATTAATTAATTGAAAATACATGTAAAAAGGCCACCACCGTACACATACTCACTTGACTTGATCTAAGGTTTTATCACTCTTCATAAAATACCCTAGGCCAAACCCGCACACTGATCTTTTTCGCTGGGGTTATTCAGATCATTGCCACATTCTACAACGCCCTCGACCACTCTCATCCTACCCATGTTATCACAGACTATCAGCCCATCCATAGCAGCAGCTAAGATGTTTTGATCCGCGACTTCTTTCTCGCCTGTCAGCGGGTCCCAAATGAACCCCTCTTTTAACCACATCCAACGTAAGAATGCTTTGAGTTCCTTATCGTCCGGGCGCACCCGCATCCACTCCGGTTGAAAGTCTTCTCGCGCTCCCTCCCCATTCCATCCTTCGGCGAGACCGCGTAGTTTATCCCGACAGAAAATCCGCCATGAATCAAGCGTGTACGGACCACATGTCATATGTCCAATCTCCCATGCATCACGCGCATCTGCGTCGGTAAGTACTTCACCTGTTCGTACATTCCGCGCGGAAAGACGGCTCGGATATCCGCGCACTGCATAGCGTTTGCCTTTGACGGGCGGGTTATGAAGCCAAATTGAAGCGTAGTTTTGATAAGTAGTGGCGTGTTGGTTTTGGAAGCCGAGATGGCGAATCATAGAAACAATGTCTTCCTTTGGGGCGGCCAGCAGAGAGTCCGGTGTGGGGTATCTTGTCATAAGCATATAAAAGACTGGAATGGCATGCTTTCCGTGTGTCCGGGTCAAAAACGTTGTAGCGATAAGGAGTCGAAAAGGGTCATCAGCTAGTCTTTCCTGGATCAGACCAAAATGTGGTGAAGAAAGAGGTGGGAACGGAATACAGGCCCCAGTGCTATGGGGAGCATATTCCACGTGACGATCTTTGAAGGGCAATGACGCTCCACTCCACGATCGTGAGATAAAAGATCTTTTCTGGAGCTTATTTCTATTACATAGTTCAGATGGAAGGCCAAAGTATGGCGAATTTTCTGGTGCTTTCTTTGCCTTAACTTTTGGCTTCGAAATAAGTTGCTGCTTTTCCTGTGTTTTTAAAATCGCTGTATCATCTATAATTACTGACGATTCGCATCCATATTCGTCATCATTTGACAACCGAGTGGAACTCTCTCTAAAATTCTTGTCCCATGATAACTCTCGAGTCATTGAAGCTCTTTCAGACGATTCACTTAGGGCTGAAGGAGTAGACATCATTCTATGAGAAGCATCTTCAATAAAGATCTCTCTGGTTGATGTCTCAACAAGATTTTCTTGAAGGCTGTTAATTACAGTTTGCTTAAGGGGTGCTTGATTGTCCATTGATTGAGCCGTAAAAGTTTTTGGAATAAATTTGCTTGAATCAAAGTTTTCCGGTTGAGATGTAATTGACTTCAAGTTTATCTGAGCAGCTGTTAATCTTTGCTGCAAACCGAAAGTAGAAGTTATTTTGGTACATGTACTTGAGTCTAAAACCAATGCTAAGTGCGAATCATGCACTTCCCCACAGGTGGTGCCTAGAGAATCTTCAGATTGATCAAACGAAAGCATTTGCGTTTCTACACTGTTAGAAGATCTTATGAGTTCTAATTTCCGAGTAAACTGGGGACATGACTCAAAATTTTTAATATTGGAATTTATAGGCTCATACGATGCACTATTAGAGGGAGAATTCTCATGTGATAATGTGTATCTTTCTTCCGTAGCCTCTGGGTTATCAGAATCGCAATTTGTCACAATTTCTTTTGTATCTTTCCCTGTTTGTTGCTGCTTCGAGATTGGTGAACAGGACTGTAAGTTTTCAATCGGTGAATAAGATCGCGAGTCTTGAACTGGTGAGCAGGATTGTAATCCTGGAACTGGTGAATAGGACTGTGGCTTTTCAATCGGTGAATAGGATTGAAGGATACTACATTTAACAATACGCATACTCTTAGCTGGTGACTGTGACTGTGACTGAAAGTCCAGAGTAGCGAGGCCATTTTTCTTTTGAATTTCTGTTGCTTGATCGTTTATACTTCTCCCTTCCAAAAATGAGACAGAGTCAAAATCATCAGTATGATTGACAGTAAAATTTGAGCCCAGGAGCTTCTGACCACTCGTAGATTCCTGGTCTCTTACGAGTGGCTTAATTTTAGCTCTTCCGCTTCTATACCATCCATTCCTAGAATATTTTTATCCTCTTTCTCATTTGATTTCGGTATAAGATTTTCTTCAGTTTTACCGCTCTCTGCTGGACATGTCTGATTTTTTTTTCTCATCATTCTTTTCATTTTTAACCTCAATCGTTTTTTCTTCCACTTGGTAGATCCTTCACTTGAAAGAGCCTTATCGTTCAGGGTAGGAGGGCTATCTTTGATCATATTGCTGAGATTGATAGCAAAAGGCTTATCAATTGATTTTGCTTGCCGAACTGTCTCCTGAGGATTGGCCTTCTCTGCTATTTTTGTAGATGCAGATGGACGATTTAATTTTCTGGCTTTCACTTGAGCTTGTTTTTGAGAATTTGAGGGGACTGGTAGTTTTTTTAGAATTTTCTTCGAAGATTGGTTATTACACGTAGGCGATGGGGTCTCAGGTAATTTTTCATGACCGAGACGCTCTACCTCAATTTTGAATGATTGAGGAAGTTTATTCTTATTTCTCGGCCTTTTCTTCCTTTTTTCTCCTGTTTTAGGCGTTAGACTTATATCTGCAGATTTAATCGCTCTACATGTACTATCCAGGATTACTTTCATGTTAGTAGTCCCAGTATTGCTGTATCTATTTTTAGAAGCTGCCCCTTTTTCGTTGATTGTCGGCGATTTCTTCTCGACAGTACATGTACATGATTTCAGTCCAAATTTTGACTCTTTATTAGATAAGTTTTTTTGATATTTGCTTCGGTACAAGTTTTGCGAGGAAACTAGTTTGGGAGTCTCATTTAAAATATGAGGGATAGCCACATTTAAATCACCAATTATTTGATTATTTATTTTTTCGTTTGTTTTTGGCGTTGGCTCAGCAATTTTTCTAGCTCTTTTTTTATCAGGGACGTTTTTCCTAACACAACTGGCTTTCTTGTCTGCCATTTCTTGTTGGAGCTCACTATTTTTTCGCTTGAGGCTATTGTCGATCTTAAAGTCACTAATCTCGGAGGATAGAGGAGCCATTGTTTTTACGGCTGCTTCAATCATGCCGTCACTGCGGTTCTTCTCTCTCCTCTTTTCTTCTCCAGTACAAGATTGGTAGATAGAGAGTGGATGCTGGAGGTTAAAAAACTGGGCCATGATAGATTTACTTTCTTTTGGTTAGAATATATGATTTAATTTTTTGTGCAAACGTATAAATTCGTTCGCTCCTTTATTTTCCTCTAATTTGAAGTCATTAGAGATTGAATCTCAATTTTCAAATTGGTTTGGATAGTGTGTTCTGGTCTATAAGACCTGTAGGAGGCGTGTTTCTTATCTCTCAAGTCAAGCTTATTCTAAAGGTGGTTCGTTTGAGGTTAGGGTGGTGAGGATCGAACCATTTCTATCACCGCACGTTCTGAGACACGAAACTTCTTTCAAGCAAATTGTAATTTGCTTGGTTAAGGTGATTACAGACAATCCTTTTCCTTGCCGTAGGAAAAAACTGATTCTGCTCCATGTACCGTAGGAAGATTGGAAAATGCTAGAGGACTGCAATTACTTTGATTGCTATACAGTATGTTGCCCTTGCCAGTTTTTAGCTGTATCCGGGAAGTTCAAAAAACTTTACTGAATCTGAAAGAAATCTCATTGATGTGCTTGATTGATGCTGAATGGATTAAATGAATATTTGCGTCAACATAGACGATGTTCAAAGGTTGAAACTAATACCCCTGCAGCACCGTAATTAGCACTAGTTAATTATTAGAGGGGTAGACGAAATGCTTACTAATTATGACAGACAGGTAGGCAAGTGTTACCTCAGGCACTCAGGCCCACTTTTAAGTCACTACAGTCAAACCTCGGATAACTTAAGTGGTCCGTTGCACCAAAAAAGTAAAGTTATCTGAGGATTAAGTTAGGTGAGGTGACCCACTTTTAGTTACCATAGTAACAACCGCGAAAAATCAAGTCATATGTAGATAAATAAAATGAATACATACTCCTGTTTAATACAAAAAAATCCTCCCACAACGAGATATCTTTATTCCATCTAGTCACAATGGACTTTATTTAACATGATTCAATCTAGACTAACCAATGTCCAGAGACTGGAAATCTGTAGACAAAAAAGCCTAAATCCTGCACTCAAGAACAAAGACTTATCGGCTTGGGTTCAGCAGCAATACGGGCTGACTGTCAGTCTTGTC
>JAKRRZ010000281.1:0-25011 GCA_022627015.2 Podosphaera aphanis
GTAACAGTTGACCCAAATACTCGCTTTTCTTCAATCGAACAGATCAAGCAGGCACAATCTGAACAGAAGGCACACGAAGAACTACTAGCATCCAGAAAACCCGAATTGGAGGCTAAAAAAGCAGCAGTGGCAATGTTAAATACATCTCTGGAGGCCTGTCAATTTGAATGGCAATTGTAGTTGATTTTTAGACTTTATAATAATGATTTGTCGGCTTGGTGTTGATGCGATTTTCCAAATTTGGGATGGCGGGAGGGGGGGGTGGCGGACAGGGGGAGGTTAGGCTTATACATTACCGGCGTCCATTCTACAAAAAAAAGTATTTATTTGCCATTTAAACCCTGTATTCTACGTGTATGAGTATATTCCTGATGTGAAAATCCACCTCTATGGCCCAATAATTTCCCATTTTCAACTGATATCGGGAGTTCAGAGGCTCACTGCAAAATTTGTAAGGTTGAGGAAGTGTCATAGCCTTAACTAGGATATTGCCTTATAGGGGATAGCGTTAACGGGTTTTTACTGTAGTAGTAATAGCCAGTCCCGTTATTCCCATTGACTAAACTGCCCTGGATATTATGCCGAGAGATAGAGCCAAGTTCATTTTTGCAGGTCCTGCTAGGATTTTTGAAGTCAACCTAATGGAAGGTTACAAGACACAAGACTTATTGGTCTGATTCTATATCTCTTATCTAATATCTACATGTATTTCGCCTAGTATTAGATAGGCGGCATGATGCCAGCTTCAAACACGTATCAAAGCTGTCTCTGATCAAATTTAATTTCATGACCGCTTCTTCCCTTGCTTCGCGGTCATCTTTCTAAATGCTTCTATACCCCCTGCGCCGATAGGCCGGGCAGAAGGGTCAAGTCCTCTGCTGGGATCAAATGTACTTTTTGGAGCAACTGTATAGCTCGAGTTAGATCTCTCAATTCGAGCTCTATTACTTTTTATGGGTTGTGCGAGTATCCGCTCACGTTCGATCTCTCTCTGTGATAGCTGAGTCCGCTGAGGAGGGATCTGTGATGCAGAGATACCCGAGGGACGGAGGGCGAGTTGTGCAGCCCTATAATACAATTAGTACTTGAATTAATCGCCTTTTACGGTGCACAAACTGATGATCATATTCTTTTGTCATGATTTGACGCTTTCTGTAATCATCACTTCGCTTCAATATAGGCCTTGACCACTCTCCCAGTAGTCTCTCTGCTGTTCTTTTGATTTCAATTTCTGGTTTTTTACTTTTGGTATAGTAAAGAACCACTTTTCCAATACCACTACTAAGAAGAGCCTCTTTCTCAACAGGCAATTTAGTGAGAGCAGAAAATAAATCTCTCTGAATATTGAAGGCCGGAAGGCTTCCATCATTTAGTGGTTCGAGGAAGAATTTGACTGACTGAAGAAAGTTGGTATCTGGATCTACAATTGAGTGCTGGACGGTATTTCGATTTAAGAGTGCTACCACCTCGGGAAGCATCTTTAGCTTGTGAATAGCAGGTTTACCAAGCTCCCGGGCAGAGTTATCAGCTTCGCAAGCGCGTTCCATCCGTAGCTTAAGAGCCGAAATCTCTTCGTCAAAAGCTTCTTCTAGGTCCTAAGAATTACTTAGTGTCGATATCTATGCATAAAAGGGTGATATTACCACTTCATCTTTCTTGCGTCTCCTCTTATTTGGATTTTTTAACGCTGCATCCATTGCTTTATCTAATGCCCGTCTCCTCCTTTCTTCCGGAGTTAAGTTTTCTTCCAACTCCGGAGTATTAGCTCGTCGTTCTCTCGATTTTTCTTTATCTCGTCGCTCTCCATCGGATCTAAGACCCTTTGATTTCTTGATCCTCTTCCCATTGATTACTTGACCATCAGGATCCTCATCATTTTCTCGTCTCGATCTTTTCTTCCTCTCACGCTTGGCTTCTTTGGGTTTCCTACCCTCCGCGGTAGACCGTTTCCGCTTACTAGCCTTTAAAGTTCGAGCGATCTCTTCATCGATATCAACTAATGGTCTATCATCTAGAGCAACAGTTGTAGGGTCAAATTCAGCGAATTCGGCTTCATCGACTTCAGAAAGCTCTGATTCATTGTCAGATTGATCCTCATCTGGGCCTTTTTCGACATCAGATTGTTCTGCGGGGACCGAAAGAAGTTCGGGAGTTTCATCCTGTCTCTGTAAATCTGGAGAGGCGTCTCTTGAATGTGATTCGGACATTTTGTAGATTACTGGAGGTTGTGAGGTTGTCAGTCACGGTTTGTTCTGAGCCACTTGGCGCGGACCGAGCTCTCACTGCACATGTAGCGTAGGAATGATCTTACCAGGCATCCCTGTAGCAGCCGGTCCCCTGGAAGCGACCACGTGAATATGGGGACAGTCTGGTTTGTTTACTTTCGTTCGCGACTACAGACCATCACATCGTTGGATTTTATCTTCAAATTTAACCAAAACATACACCCGCCATCATGTCTACCATATTTCGTGACTCACAATCATGCAAACGATCACACGAGAGTCCAATGGACTTCGAATGGCAAACTCAAGCTCCTACTGATCCAAAATCACCTTTCCCTCAGTCTAAACCAGGACAAAAAGGTAGCAAGGCTCACGAAAGTTTTAATTAATCTTCTAAAAAACTCTAGGATTTGAATCTTTGCCGCCTTTTCCCTCACTCAGCAATAAACCTTCAACTTCTGACGCAAAATTTCGCGCCCCTTCCTTCACAACACCTCGAAAATCCATTGAACCTGAATTCTATTCTGAAACTTCCGGTATTGAATCTTCCCCAGGTGAACCTGGTGATCACGATGATACACCAGAACAAACTAAATCTTTTCAAACACAAACGGCTTTTATGAGCAGTGGTACATTTAGGCAGCCAATATTTGGAAGATACGGCACAGATTTTCTCGGAACAAGCCCAGGCCGAGCAGAACAACGGCAAGGGAAACTTGGCAAAACTATCATCCAAAAGATGCGGAAGAGGAAACGCATCAGTCGAGATCACTCGCTTGATCGAATCACCGATTCAGAATCTGATGACAGAAATCCGAAACCAAGGAGCAGAGGGAACAAGAATTCCAAATTAAAATCAGAAGCCTTAGAGCTTGGAATTTTGGCGAGTTTTTTCAGTTACCTTGAATCACATCCAAACCTACCCAATATACTATCTTTCTACGCCCAACTCTTTGTGAATCTATTTATCGCCGGATTGACAATATTTGGAATGTACACATTCTGGACCACAGTTAGAGCAGATGTTGATAAAGCCTCTGAACATGAACGATCTCTTGCTCTATCCGAAATTGCAAAATGTGCTCATGATTTCGTTATAAACGGCTGTGGAAGTAAAAATAGACCTCCTGTAATGGAAATTCCTTGCAATGAATTTGACTTATGCATGAACCGAGACCCAAATAGTGTTGGGAGAGCTCGTATCAGTGCGCATACGTTTGCTCAAATTTTCAATAGCTTTATTGAGCCTATTAGCTACAAGGCCATGGTAAGTTTCTTTTGCTCTTGATAGCCCTTGAAATAGAACTAATCTTTAACATAAAGATTTTTATTATTCTTATAATTACGGTAACGCTCTTGGTTAATAACCTGGCTTTTGGCCTTTATCGCACAAAGTCTCATCAACATGCACCTTTCCCACAAAATTCTTTCCCGCAACAATCCAATCCTTTTGCAAATCCTGGTGCTCAAGGTGTCCCCCAATGGATAACCCAAACACCGACACATAATTCTGGCTATGATGTCTACAGCGGGCAGACTTTCCAAAATATCGGGCTTAGTCACGTCCCCGACGGAGCGAGGATAACTAGACGGAGTAGTAGAGAGCATAGTAGCAAAGAGCGCGGGTTAAGTAGAAGTCCAAGCAAGAGAGACAGAGATCTCGGAAATTCAAATAATAAAGAGCTCGTTCCATTTTAAAATTCAACAATTCACTGCACAAAAGGTCTCTTCAGCATGTGGCTCTTACATCGAATTAAGAGATATCGAAGTAGTTTATTTATCATACTTTTGCACGACACAACACCTTCACTATATAGGTAGTCATGAATCTATACATCAAAGATGTAAGACCCACAGATACCGCGGCAAAATCTTTTTCGGCTTGAAATCGAAATATCAGAGGCTTTAAGTATTCGGCCATCACAATATTATAATGAATGCTGCTCGTTGTAAGCCAGATTACAAAACCTTCGGTGTCTAGGGGGATCTGCTGTATTATTGGATCAAAAAAAGAAATAAAAATTTGCTTCATATCGATTTCATTTGATGATGTTTGGCGGGTGCTCAAGTCTATAAACACCGTATCCAGACATAATTCAGTTACTCGAGTCTGCCTACGCAAAGTATGGCGCCTGAACTCATATTCATCGTTTATTTACTTAGACTCTATCTATCTTCCTATGATCTCTTATTTCGCTCTTCCATTGATAGGCAAGCTACTGCGTCATCGATTCTTGGGGACTAAAATTTACATTGGCTAATCACTTCAGATCATGATTTGAGCTACGTATTTGATCCTCGTAATTATTGAGGTAAATATAGAAAATTACGGATGAAATGCAAAGGATATTTTTCTCTCAGCTCGGAAGTCCCGTAAATAAATGTTCGGGGGTAAAACGGTATTCAGGCCATCCATTCGCTCATTTCTTTCAGCAACAACTTTTTATTATGGAATAGTTTTGAAAATCCCCTCAGCCCAATGAAAGTGTCGGTAGCAAAGTCACGAAGCTTGATATATATCGAAAGATTAGAGGTCTAGAAGCTTGGAAACAGAGGAGAGGTAAAAGGCAAACAGGTTTGAAGACAGGGAGCGAACGGAGATAGCAGAGGTCACAACACTTCCGAAGCTGGTGAACATCTAAAACCATCAACGCTAGTCAATGATATAAGAGTCAGAAATCTGTATCGTCGATAACATCAATCTAGCAGGACGCAGAGGAGTTTTACCTACCTCAGCCGGATCCAAAGCTATCCTGGTATGCATGGACATTAACAGTCAGCCTCTCTACTCGATCCTTGCCAGCCAGAAAAATATTAGCTGGGAATCGCGAGCGAGCGGAGATTCGGCACCCAGTGCCGAATATTTGGAGATGCCACTAGGTGTCCCAGGTCTTCGCCCCGTAGGTCCTCGCTCAGTAGTTGGTGACTTCACCGCGCCAGCTGTCAAGGTTGATGACGGGGCCCTGGCGGCGCTGGGACGCACTCATGCAGCACCTCACGAGGGTCGCATGTCTGGACCCATCCAACCGGAACCGGGGTTTATTCCGTGCGGATGATCGCCGTCGCCGTCCTGCAGTTGTACTGGGGCGAAGGGAATGGAGATCTGAGCAATGCTCACGCACTTCTCCCGGTTCCAACGGCCACCACCACGTCCACTGTTCCCAAGGCGCGCGCAGCTGCGAGTCTGTCGCGTGGGCAGCGCTACAAATCGTCTCGCACCGGTAAGATTTAACAGGACTGATCTCAGAGCTGTGATGTGGAGCCAACAAGTGAGAGGCATAAGTGGTTAGTCGAGATTGGGAGAAGGGCGAGAAGAGATAGTCCAAGGGGTTAGTTAGGCTATAGGCAGTGAATCAAGCTCAGTCCATTATGGATGTAGTCATCGTTACTAGAGTGGTTAAGAGAGCGTTGTATTGGTACACGTACATGTGAGTACCTGTATATCATCGATTGTAGAGGTGCACTGCCGCTGGCAATCATTTTCTATCTCACTCGATACATATTTCAGATTATACCTTTATTTGTCATACTTTCATTACTCTGTCTAGTAACTATTTCATCATATTCTACATGCCCACAACCAAACTACCAACCGTACAAAATTGCCGCGGAGGGTAAACGCCGCACACACCTGAAGTCATGTTATCAAGACAGGGTATCGTCACATGATAAATTTGGATCTTGGTATCGTAGTAGAGTATTCCACTTGCTGTGCTGGGTATTTCACTAAAATCGACGGGCTTGCTGGAGTATCTTTCTTCTCTCATTCTTCTTCGCCTAAATTTTTCCCATTCTCCTCGGAACCAGAACTATTTACAAGATTCAAATCTTCATGTACGAATTTTGGATGAGAAAAACATGCGTAGGATACATGTGTAAATCGGGGCGAATCTGGTTATAAAATCGGTTGTATAACGATTACCACACCAGAAAGTTGATATGTTGATCTCTTGATGGGACGAGAGTAGAGTGATCGCTATAAATTTGTAAGAGATGTGGTATGTGTCGTTGATTTCGACGGATAAGGTTTGCTCAAGCCTATTTATCATCTCCAAATTTGTGTTAGCACCACGTCCAATTGGTGTATACTAGAGGTCGGTTGATACCTCAACACGTTGTATCACTTTGTTCTCTTAGTTTCACTACCCCAGCCATCAATGCCTTCGCCTCTACTTCCTACTTCTAGGCCCTCAATAACTATACCACGCATCCCTATTGTTTTCGCCAGCCAGTCATGGGCTGCCATACCGCCGGCGTTGGCCCTTTTCTCTGGTTCGAGCTCTAACATTGGTAATAAGAAGCTTGCTAGATGTAATGCAGCTTCTTCTTTGAAATTGTATTTTTCGATAAGTACATCGGTGAGTTCCCAATGTCGAAGACGATGGATATTACGAAGTTCGCCTTTACGGTTAAATATTTCTTGTGACCATTTGCCTGATGACCAGAGCGATTTAGGAAAGGCTCCGAGCAGTTCCATTATTTGAGCGATATGATCATCATCTTTGCCATATTTAGTACCAGCTTGAGGGTCAAATAAATAGTCCCCTGTGATTAGCTCAAAAACCTGGTGTCTTGTTAGCTTAAGAAATGATAGGTAGGAAGATATCTACCATTGTAGCCATACTCCAAACGTCTGTACTGGCTCCCCATTTTGCGCCAAGAATCACTTCTGGAGAACGGTACTGGCGAGTCTGAATATCATCTGTGAAGTGATGATTTGTCCAGCAGGCATTCCCTAAGTCTGCTATTTTGACAGATATTACTTGATAAGTCTTTTTCTTTTTCTTCTCATTGGCAGCCTTTTTATCTTCCGAAGTTTTCTCGAGGGAAATGTCGCCGACTTTTCGACTTAGGATATCACTATCTTGGTAAGCTTGAGGTTAAAACACGTTGGGGTTGTGAATTGGACAAACGCAGTCTTTTCCCTCTGCTTTTGCTTCTCTTCATCTAGCTTTTCTGCTTGAAGTAAAGATTCCATCGATTCACCTATTACACCATTCATTACATTTCTGAGATAGAAAACGAAGGAATTATCTTCGTTAAAAGATTATTAATTACCTTCTTGTAAAATCTGATTTAGGCTAGATTGAGAATTTGACGCGGCTCTTGGAAACCGTGATAAATCTTTATGATTGAAACTAGAGTTCAGAGGACTTGGTAATGGTTTGCTGCTAGAAATGATAGTCTGTCGTCGTCGTCTACGGCCATTGGGATTGCTTTCTTTCTCATGGTCTTTGGAACCCTCTTTGACAAAGGTCTTCACAATCTCTTCCACATCCCCTATCTCGATTAATACATTCTCAGGCTTCAGATCAGTGTGTATGATTCCACATTCTCGATGAAGATAATCCAAACCAAGAAGTACCTGCTTTGTAATCTGTTTAACCAAGGGCAAGGGTATTCCACGGTGGTTCCAGCGTTTGATAAGCCCTAATAGATTCTCGCCTAGAACCTCAAAAACCATACAGACGTGGGTACCGTTTGGACCCTTATGTTCGAAAGAATCTAGCAAGCTGACGACATGCTTACGTCCAGGATGGTTCGGATTTGCGGCAACAATTTTGCTGAGTAGCTTGATCTCGTCTACTGCTGTCTCTGTGTAATGTGCTGCAGATCGTACAACCTTGAGCGCGACATGCTTGCCTGTTGCATTTTCTCGTGAAAGCCAAACCGTAGAGAAATGACCCCAACCTAATTTTCGTACTACAGTATATTTACCATCCTTAAACTGCTCACCGATCATGACCGGATGGTAGCCTCCTTTGCAGTAATCCTCGGAATCTTCTTCATCGGCTGTCAATACTAATATCGATTCGCATGAAGAGGAAGAAGGACTACGTGTTGTATATGAGAGGCTTGGAGAGTTGGCGCCACGGCTTCTGTTTCCATTTCTGTCAGTAAGAGAAACCTTTGTTATTAGTGGAAGCATGGCAGCAGATAAGTTGTTCTCTTAATTCTCCCTCATATTACTTGGTGAGGGAATTGGAGAATATGGCTGCTGTGGGGAATAAAGAAGAGAATTGTTTGGTACTATTAAATTGATCATGATGAGAATTTTAGTACTCACTTTAGATCAGTTCGATTTATCGATGTCGGGCTCCCACCGTCTTGGGTAACGATATGGCCTAAAACATCCTTCTTGCGCTTTTTACTCACACTTCCATTAGAGATGTGTGATAAATCCTTAGCTTTGTGAACTGCAACTTGTTTAACTTGAGAACCGTTCATGGTTGGCGGGGTTTTGTGGATGCGAGTGCGAGCGTGTGAAGTGAACCAACCACTAATACCAGTTACACCTCATAAAAACAGAAGATGTGCGAAACAATAGAGTCGTCTCCGTCCTCGTAATTTCCCTCGTCCGAAAAGGTTGACCTATAACAGCCACGGAGTGACTCTTGAGACGATGTAAAACACTTTATCTTCGAGATTCATGAGTAGGTACAACCAAGAAATGAAAAATTCCAGGAAAGCAGAGTGAAGTGCGTGAAAATCGATGAATATTACATCCAGGTGCTTGTAATTGAGTGAGGTGAGTGTGAGGAAGATACAAATAGTGGAGGTCCCGAATTGGATTCCCGCCCTTGTTGGAGGGGCTTGGGAGTTATCGCGAACCTGTCCTTGGTACTAATTTAGTTAGGTTGGGTCTGGGAAGGGAATTGAGGGATCTTGGGAGACAAGGCATGTAGCTCTTCTCTCATTAGCACCTAAACAATATCAACAACAACAGACAAATTACTCAAAATTTCCAAACTATCAGACATTCATATCGGCTCATTCTCGTGATCAAATAAATGAAGACTTTGACTGATCTAAACAACGTCATTGTAAGTTGATGATCAGCAGTCTTTATAGCACAGGTATCAAGACGACATAAATTGATAATCATACGCACTTTACATTCAATGACAGGGAGATTACTTCATTCAGAATTTTGTATTTGATCAGAAAAAATCTACAATTAAACTTTGGAACATTTACTGACCGAGGAAATGATGAATACAGACTTACACGTAGTTAATGATCTAGTCGAATCATACTTTTAACGCGTCTTCTACTCTCATGGACATAATCATTGATTAAAAAATCTATGATCAATCTGGCACAAACCTATTTGAGGAGCAATTTACACAGATTTGATATAAACGCGATAAGAACAAAATATACTTCAGCATTTACCTGTACCTTAATAAATCTTCCTGGTCATAGCCGTCAGTCTTTGACATTGGTAGCTTACGGATTCGTCAAAATTCTGGGAACAATAGTCGTCAGAAAATATTCTATAATATACAGACTTCACCCGATCTGGCAAAAATCCACTGAGCCAAGGTTAAATTTTTGACATCGAAGTCGCTTTAGTTACTTGGAGAAAACTGGATCTTTTGTGCTTTCTTTCTCCGACCTCTATCCCTTTATTCAAGGCTATCCCTCATCAAGA
This sequence comes from Podosphaera aphanis, assembly GCA_022627015.2. NCBI lineage: Eukaryota > Fungi > Ascomycota > Leotiomycetes > Helotiales > Erysiphaceae > Podosphaera > Podosphaera aphanis. The sequence continues at coordinate 9,661 of JAKRRZ010000281.1, forward strand.
ATACTTCATTTGCGACTAATCAAGTCATCCATCCAGGTTTGGATATCTAAAATTGTTCGATGCCAACCGTTGCAACGCATCTTCTACAATGAGTTATGCCTCATAATCGACATAGAGATAGTATGTTGCAGCGAAAGCCTTAATCAATATTCCAAAATTTCTTTTCATCAAGGAGATGTTCCTTTCTGATAAGATATCTGAGACGGGTAGACAAGAATTTCCTTTCTCTCATGCAAGAGTTCGGAAATTGACCCCTCGAAATTTTTGTCTAACTATTGATGCCGATTCACTCGAGAAAGAGAAAGATTGAGTAAAAAAAGAATTCCTCAGTTTTTATCTACTGTTATCTGCCTAAAGACTGAGAGCAAGCACACGAATTGTGTTGCATAAATCAGCTAGCTTTGAATATGTTTTACTAACCGTATGATAAAGTTGAAACTCTCTATAATACCTAGATCCCTAATATCCGGAATATAATCGAGGAAAGGCTTGAACTTGATTTGATGTTTGGTCAGACGCTAAGGTATCACCTTCACTCATCAAAAAGGCGACAGATTTCTTTTCGTACCGTACTCGAGTATAGTAGGGTGGCATACCGCTTTCCTTTGCCCGTTCAGAGGTAAAGGGCTAGTAAGACTTTGTACGTCCTCTGTTCAGAGACGTACGATCTACTTGCAAACGTCTTGAGTGGCTCTTTACATTAATAAGGGCTAGGACGATACAAACGTGAGCCTCTCTGATCGCTGATGCTATAATTTCAGATCTATTAATTATACCAAGTAGCATGTGTATACATGTATGCTAAAGTAGAAGACGACATTATTACAAATAAGTATAAATTCTCTGTTGCGTGTGTGTATTACAGATGATTTGATTGAAAGAGAACATGTCGGATCTGAAAATGAGTGAAGGGCGATTAATGTCCGATATTTTCTCGCCTGCAACAAAGCTTGTGACCCCTCATTACTGAAACGTGCACTAGTATATATGAAATTAATCATTTCGTAGTTGCCATGTCCCCTCTGGGATGTGACGTCATCTTAGATTAGGCCCGGTTGACTTGAAAAATGAACAAATAACCAAATCCCTTGATTAATTAATTATTTCAAAAAGTCGCACTTGGGTGACGTGATGCAAGCCACGAAGAAAAATCGCGGTACCTCTGAGCGATAAGTCGTGTCGATCCCTTATCTTCGTACCCTCAACTTGTCTCTTCGGGTCGGGTGGTGTAGTGGTGCATCAACTGGGCCATTCTCCCAAGTAGAGTCTGGGTATCCTGAACACGTGCTCCACCTGAGACCGGAGAAAGCTGGTTCGAATCCAGCAGGTCCCACAAGCCGCATTTCTCGCGGTGTCGCTGTAGTCGTAGATTGATGAAGGCATACTCAGATAACTAGACCGTTTTCACGCTTTTCCTTCGAGTGGGTATTCACGAAAGAGATTGCTAACTGGGAGAGAGACCGACGCATGCCCAAGTCGCGGCGGATTTCTTCAAGCGAGCGTGACGTGGCGGGACCCAGGCGCTCGCAGCGATTCACTGTTGGTCTCCGCGACTAGAGGTATCTGCTGATGGCACTATGGTATCATTTACGCTAAACCATCTCATCCAGCTCATCGAATTTTGTACAGGCGTGAGTGATGAAGCGTTGGAATAGCCTTCACAGAGAAGGCTTGTGTTAAAGCTAGTATTAGGCACTATTACGCTACTATGATACTCAACGCTCCCATGGTAATTACCCTAAAAACTTTGACCAAAGGGCTTTGACTTTAAGAGTCCAGAAATACTTAAGCCTGCTTACAAAGAAAGCGAACTTGCGAATTCTTGTTGGTTCAGTCTCAGAGGTGTCAAAATGTGAGCATCGAATTTTATGTCCATATACATGTAAAACAACTTTTCCGTTTCAAATGATTATGCAACTTCATTGATTGTAAAATTTGACTCGATCCTACATACACGTGTGCAGATACCTATGTACTAGTACACATATGTTTTAAACATAATTCATCACCGTACCAAACGATCCCCGCTTCATAGTTCCCCTGAAAGGAATAGCAATACTAAAGAAATGTCTGGTCTTAGTTATCTCTCACAAAAACGGAGATATGACCGCAACTTAAATGTGGAATGGGACCAGTGATATGAAATCGGCACATAAACGTTGGTAAGTATCTGAGCTTTTATTTGCTAGATACATATGTGAATTTTGGTTGAGCTTGTCTTTTTGTTGGGAGGATGACATGCTTGGCTTCTTTCTTCCGTTGCAAATGTCAGAAGTCCAGAAGTTATTAATCCAAAACTAGGTATGGCATTTGGACTAAAGCTTGTAAACATCCTCATACCCGCTTGACTGCCGGCAACAAGAATCCAAGGGTGATCTGTAACGGCAATATGGTGAGGGGTGTTTACCCTAAATATTGGTCCTTACTATCGAATTATTATTATTTAGGATCGACGTCGCATAAATTAATAGGGGACGTACCGCTCGACTATATTTGAGTATTTGGCTTGGTATCTGCCCAAATGATATAATCTCCAGGATAAGAGACTCAAGTGTCAAATAATCTTTAGATTAAAGATAAAATGATGTTAACTCTCATCTTTTTTTTATATCCAGCGAGTTACTTAGGCATCTCCGACCGAAGAGATCTGTGGATATTATTGCTTAGTATCTTTGCTGTGATGTATTTTTTGTCTTATTTTAAGACCAAATCATTTTAGTACAATAGCGGCAATCCACCGCTCTTGCTCCTTTCTATCTCCTCATTAGCATGAGACAATATTGCTTGCAGGAGGTGATTTAGTACTTATCAAATTTTAGTAACTTTCCTAAGACTGTTTTAATCAAGCTTTCCTGTACTTTACGATCTTTCTGTTCTAAGAACTGTAGCAAAATAGTTTTGAGATAAACGTAATCAATAGCCGTCGATACATTACTGTTGTCTGTTTCCATGCTATTCCTGCCAGTCTCCTCGTTTATCTTGGTCATTCTAAGTTGTAGTGTCTTATGGTCTTTTTGTAATTTTTCGTATCGCTGATTGGCCTCGTCAAATACTTTCCGTAAATCTTGCTTCTGCTTTTCTGTTTCCTTGATGACCTTTTCGCTGCGGTTAAGAGCGTCTTGTAATGAATTCATTGCTGCCCTAGTGTCCTCAATTTCCTTTTTCAAGCTGCTCGAAAGATGTTCAAGCTCTTCACATTTATTTTTCCAGTCACTTTCAGCACACTTAAATTTTTTATTTTCATCTATGTTTTTCTTTAGGTCTCTTTCAAGGCCTCGAAGTTGAGTTTTCAGCTCATCGAATTCTCTAGCCCGTCGACGACCATTAGTAGATGCCTCATCAACAGCTTGGTCTCGTTCTTCTATAGCTATTTCCATTTTTTCTTTTATCTCACGGACCTTCGCTTCAGCTCGGTCGTCAACATCGGCCAGTAGGCGACGCATTGTCTCTCCTTCTCGAGTACGCTCAGAGAGTAAACGTTGCACTTCAAAAAGTTCCTCCGAGAACGACTCGGATTGGGATTTTGCCTCCTTAAGCTGCATAGCCATTTCAGCGGCCTCATCTCTCATGCTACCAAGTAGTCCTTGAGTGTTACTGTATTGCGAGCCACGAAGCTCAACCTCATCTCGAAGACTTTCAGATTCAGCTTTTAGCAAAGAGACTTGGTCTTCGAGTTCCCGTATTTGGCCTCGTAAAATACTAGACTCTTCTTCTAGTTTTACGAGCTTTGAAGCGGATTTCTCCCCTGCCGCTGCGATTTGAATTTTTTCAGCTTCGGATTTGCGCATGTCTCGCTGAGCAACACGCTGATGATCTTCAGCCCGAAGTCGTGCATTTTTTTCCTGGGTGATATTCTCGTGCAGAGCACGAATCTCAGACTGATAATCGGCAATTTGTTTTTTGTGGCTGGTTATATCTACCCGCAAATCCTTTTCTCTAGCTTCAAGGCGTTTAAGTTCTGAGATACGAAGAGATAGCTCTTCTTTACTGCTATTTAAATCGGCATTTTCAGTACGAAGTCGAGCCAATTCCGATTGGGCCTTCCGAAGGGCTCCCCGAAATTCTACAATATCTCTATATCTTGAGGTAGCTAGCTGCTGAGTAGCACCAAGGTCACTTTTAATAGTAGCAGACTCTGACTTCAAAATTTCATACTTCTCGATGAGAACTTTTAAGTCTGCTAGGATCTTTGGAGTCTCCGTACTGTCAATTTTAGAATCGTCTGAATCATTCACTAGGGGATCGATAGTTTCTTGTATCTGCTTCCTCTCCTGAAGTAATTCTTTTATTTTTTCTTTTGCTTCTACGTGCTCCTGGCCGATGTTCAAAAGACTTTCCTGCATATTTTCGACTTCTTCACGAAGATCTTCCTCTGTTTTACGTTTTGTATGTAATCTGGAAATTTGAATATCTTTGTCAGCAATTTCTGCTCGAAGATTGGCAATTTTTACTTCTGAGTCGTTTGTCGCTATATCTTGCATGCATTCATGATAGGTGTCGTTCACCTTGAGGGTAGTTTGCGCTGGTTTCACTTGTTTTTTCTTTTTCTTCTTTTTCTTATTTTTGTTCGTTTCCACTACTTCATCATTTTCAAGTTGAGCACCGAGATTATTTCCCGATTTGTATAGAGCATCATTAGTTTCTGCTTGCCCTAGCTGTTGCTGTAACTCTTCAAATTGCACCACTAACGATTCGCAGCGAGCCTGGGCTACTTCACTGGCATTGGATGCAGATTGTAGTGCTTGGCTAGAAATTTCAATATTCTCAGCAACTTTTTTCTCAGCGTCTAACAACTTAACTTCGTACTCCTTCCTCTGGTTTTCTAACTTTAGTTCAATGGTTGAAAGATTTTTTTTGGACTCAGTAAGTTCGTCTTTCAAGGTTAGAATTTCTTTAGTTTGGGCATTAATCTTTTCCTGTTGGGAATGATCTTGATTTGAGAGTTCTCTTGCATTGATGAACTCATGGCTAGCCTTCTCTAGACCCGCGGTTAGAGTAGAATTTGACTCCTGGGCTGCGCAGAGGCTCTCCTTCAGCTCGAATACTTCTGCTTTGAGACCTTCGATCTCAAAGTTCTTTATTTTAACTTCATCTTGAAGCTTCAATATTACGTTGTTTATCGAGAATGAGCTGCTTTCGTCAGGCACAGAGGACTCCGCTTCCTTAGATGTAACTTCGGAACTAGATGTCTCAGGCAGTTCATTTGCTAACTCAGACTTTGCAGAGCTACTGTTCTGCAAAGATGTGAGTTCTTCCTGGAGTGCAAGCTTTTGAAGTTGAGATTCTTCAAACTTTTTTTTGTAGTCGTCGCGATCCACAGATATTCGCTTTAACTCATCCATGATAATATCTCCCTTGAGGTTTAGCTGATTCAGGTATTCACCCAGAGCATCGGGATCCGAGATTGTTGAGAGAGGCGTATTTTCCCTTAGCTGTTTTTCAAATGGTTCGATAGAAATAGCTCGGGCGTGCGCAATACGATAGGAACGCAACAGTTCTAATAAAAGTAAGTTTACATAGGCTAGTACTATTAGAATTGGCTTCGTACCTTGATATTTCGATTCAAGCCTTTCGAGTTTCCGCAGCTTGATTCGGACATCAGGTGGCATTTCAAAGGCAGGATGATTGATTGGCTTCTTAGCTTCGCGTCCTGCCTCTTCGGGATTCAATTTACTGTCACTTTCCTTATCGCCATCGCCTGGATCTATAGTTTCTTTGGAAATATTGTCTTTAGTAGCTTTTCCTTCCACATCCTCGTCATCATCTTCAATGACGAAGGCATTCTCGAATTCAGAGGGATCGGGTCCTCGGACACTACCAATATCTTCAATTTTTTTCTCTCGCTTTTGTCTAAGTGGAGAATGCTGCTTTTTAGAATCTGTTCTACTTAATGATGGTGGTTTGGATACGGCTGAAGTGGCAAGGGCCTTTTGACGAGCCTGTTCTTCAGCTATCCGGGAATCAATCGCTCCTTTAAGTCGCTATTTTGAAGTTAATGTGAAATTCTAATTTTAGTCAGAAGTCTTACTATGGACAGAGACTTACTTGAAACATTCTTTTACCTCATGCAACTGCAATTACTAATTGTATTGGTCCATAGGCTAATAGTGTAAATTGATTAGGAGCCTCATCGATTAGATTAGTATACTCGACAAATTTAAGATTACAGATAACTGCGGCAGGCGCGAGTGTCAAGTTGACAACTAGGCATTCATATTGTGTACCTGCCACTTAGCACGAGGGTAAGTCTGTGCGGCTAGGGCAACCGGGTGTAACCGATGAGGTAACAACAATATAGTGAAACAATAAATTACTAACATGTTATGAAAATTGAGCTTAGATGAAGTGAAAGTTGAACGTACTACGATGGTCTCTCTCTGGCCTTGGAGGGTAAGTACTATGTCAGAGCTCGACCAGTTCGATATTAAGTAATAAATTGCAGGCCGAAAACAACTCTCCTGCGTCATTTGAAAAGACTCTCTCTGCCCTGGCTACAAAAATCTCGAGTTCTCAAGCTCACCTGGAAAGTCTACGCTCCAACCAAAGAAGATATAGAGCGCTTTGGACTCTCTACACAAGCTTTATTTACATTCTTGGTTTGGCCATCTTAGTCCTGGTTATAGGTTGGAAAAATTGGAGTATTGGGGAAGGGTCAGCATTAGCTGGATTTCCGGTTTTGTGAGAATCCAACACCAATTTGTGTGGGTACTACCTAACAAATTCTCAGTGTGGTTGTCGTTCGTACAGCGATAACATCATATTACACCTACCGTATTGATTCTGCCACGCAACGTCTCGAAAAACAACTTGAAGAAAGACACAGAACGATAGAGAAGCTAAAGACAGCCACAAAGTATAATTCTACCCTAGAACTACTGGAAAAATATGGTGCTACTAAACCAAAGCCAAAGAGGTCAACTTCGTCAAAGCCTGCAAAGACCCCAACAAAGCAGCCGCAAAGAACATCTTCCGGGCCCCCACCTACTGCAAATATTCCAAGACAAGATCAATCCACGCACCAACGCTTAAATCATCAACCCTCGTTACATAATATCCCTCAAGAAATAGGTGTGCTTCCCGCAATACCTGCCTTTCGAAACCCACAGAATCCAGCACCGGGTATGCCCGATCCTCCCGAGTTTGCCCCTAATGCTTTCACCGGTACCTCTCAATATGCACAAAGCAAGGAATTACTTGCTGAAGGACATTGGTATGATCGAGTGTTAGATTTGCTTCTCGGGGAAGACGAAACACTGCCTAAAAATAGGCTCGCACTAATATGCGAAAACTGTCGCCTGGTAAATGGCCAAGCACCTCCTGGAACCAGAAGCCTATATGATCTTGGTAAATGGAGATGCTTTGGTTGTGGCTCGTTGAATGGTGAAGATGAAACCGTAAAAACTATTTATGGATCCAAAGATTTACCCACCAACTCCCAAACTGATCTAGGACAGGAAATAATGAAGACTAACGATGATAAACTTACTACAGAAACTGGTCAACAGGCCCTTGAAATAGGTAGCGAGGAAGAGACTACCGAAGAGGATAAGGGGCGTCCAAAAGTCTCCAGTGATGTGTCGCGGTAAAACTACATGCAGTGATTAAGAAGAGAGATTTTTTCCTACCGCGAGATGAGCACCATGAAAAGTTTGTCAGCCCAAGCGGCGACAAGTTTACTAAGTTCCCCTGTTAAATAAGCTAACACCTGACTAATAAACATTGGCTAAATAGAAATGTCCAAGAGACGGAGTTAGCCAATGAAAAAATTAGACTAGTTTAAATAATAGCGTATTTAAGTACCACAATTTGTATTTCTCTGCAACCATTTTAATTAATACATGTGGTTATGAGGGAAATGTCTGGACATTTTATGTAGAGGCAGACGATGATAATAGTTTAAATAGGAATACTTCAGGCTGACAAAAGTTAGGTGGTATGGCTTGATAATTAAATCAAACTCGACCTTTGACGCAAACGTATGAGTAGCGCATATTACCGTTGATCAAACATTTATTTAACATGTTAATCTATACCAACTTGCAATTCTTAGTCACTCTCGGAGTCTGAAGAGATACTTGTATAGAGATGCGAGATTCAATCGAAGGCCCGAAGGAACCTCTGGACCCAGAATGGATTGGCTCGCTAACGACGATCAGAGTTTATGAGCCTGGAAGAATCATTTTATTCGGATTTTTTATAGATAAGAATTCGACTCAGAAGACGCTCAGAATACCCAAACATCCAAGTTGCTGCGTCTGCGTACATGTCGTATTTTGGAGACATTCAGCGTCTGGCCCTCTAGTTAATTGTGTGCCTTTTCTCTGGTCCTGTCATCGACTGAAAATTGCCTCTAGGTGATTTCGACCATGTGTCGCTCTTATCATGTCCGAGATGTTACAATCATAACGAACAAGTCGAATTTGGGGTAACTGAACCAACAGGAATGGATAGAGTACATCATCATTCACCAAGTCACTTCAATAATAATACCGCAGAACTCGACTTTGTCCTGACTGATGTCGACGCTTCCCACACTTCCTACTGCTCAGGATTTACGAATTCACACCTAAACCTAGAATCCCAGGTTCAGCATCATGCGGCGTACATCTTACAAGTGCATTTTATGATGGATTACTTTTGAAATAGCAACTGAAGGCAGCCAGCACTTGGTTTCGGTCATCGATATAAGGAATCCCCAGCTAACTATGAACGGGGAAGATTATCTTCTCAAAATAGAGTTAAGAAACGGAGCCAGTAATCGAAAGTAGATATGTAAGAGATAAATCTGATTTTAGGAAAAAAAGTTTGGTGGGTATGACACTGAAAAATTCTCCTTCAGACGCGAGCTCAACCAGCAAAGGAGTCGTAGATTCTCTCTTTTTGACATGTTCTTTGGCATGTTTCCGTGGTCACTTTCTTTGTAAAATCGAGAACAGAAGCAATTAAATGAAACCAGAGCAATTTTTTTTTGTAAGATATTTCTCGTGTTTATCTATGAGTCATCTACGAGGCTTGCTCCGGGTCATCTGAAAACGTATCCTCGTACACGTAGAATTAAGGTTGCAAAAACTTAGCTCAATGTGTAAGAAGCCTGGACAATGATACCGTGATGTTAGGTACACAACTGACGGACATATCGCCCCACACGTGATAATATCATAGAGGTGAGTGCAGTACACAGTTGCACCAGCATCTTGGGTCATTTATTTTGCAAGCGGTCAAAACTCCGGTGCTGAAATCGAGCCCGGACGCTGGCCCATGGAAGGTTTCCCGTCGCGCCTGCGCTGCGAAGATGGCGTAGGTGGTCGAGCAGGAACTACCGGTGCTGGCTATCAAAAATGACACTTGCCGAAGCACATCAGATTGGCGGGGTTGCAGAGTGTGGCACCATGAGATTTCGCGGTGTAAGTAGCTGGCAAAATCGGCAGCTAATTAGATCATCGGGGATTAATGTATGCGGAACACGCAGCGCTCCCATATTCGTGCGGACTGCCCGAACACGGGTGTTCTTTTCAGCATCCGCCCCTGATGATTTAGATGGATGTCACATTCTCGGAGGGTAAGGGTGACGCGAAAACCAGCAGATTAATGACCTATCATGCCCCGTGAGTTGGGCTCGAAATAGTTACATGATCCGTCGCAGTTCTGATCTGATGTAATGATAAAGGTACTTCTTCATCTTCACCCGCCGTCTCTCACCATTTGCTGATTGCGGCGTAGAAAATGGGTCGTGTCATTGTCACTATTTCTTGCCAGAAGACATAACTTCTCATTCGTCGGTTGACTGATTGCGTCGAGATTGACCTCTAACTTTCTCGCTTAGGCGATAGTTTACCGAAAGTTTGGCTTGGAACGGAAGGAAAATTAAACTCCTGCAGAATGCCGTGAGAAAGGTTGGTAATCTGTCCGACGGCCTGAGCCATATCGCCTTCAAAAATATTATAATTACATGCAAAGAAATTGAAGATATTAAACACAATCGCGACCTCTCACATTTACGAGGCCGTTCAAAGCTGATGTACCTTGGCTTATTCTCCGTGCAACAACCTGAGACACTGGATCTGAGTCTCCAATGCGAGATCTTGTCATAGAATCCTATAGCTCTATACCTATTACATTCAGAACGTCTGTGGCTTTGATAATTTTTTTTCAAAATTACGTTGGAGAGATAAATGTAGTTGCACAGATGGGGTTTTCTAATCAGAAAAACCTACTCAAAAGGTGTTTTGTGTGCGAGTGAAAGTCTAATAGTTCTTTAAAAATATGAGGCTTCTATCTTCATGAACTTCATGAATTGATTTGAGTCTTCTAAAGTTTAACCCCACACAAACAAATTCGTAGAGTCGGTTATGTGTCGTCCAGTACTTACTAGTAAAGAGACTGGACATGTCAGATTTTTGATGGAATCGTTTGGTGATTCATGGTCGGTCAAAGATTAAACAAAGCCTTTTTTGACATATATTGTCGACAATCCGACAGTTAAAATGAAGCTGAATCCTTGCAGACATAGAGATTTATATATATCGGTTATGTGCGTTTTGCGTTTCACAGTGGTACAAATCTAATGTATCCGCCGAGGTATTTCCCTGAGCAGAGCGAAAAGTTTCACATTGACTGAGGAAAGTTGTCTCCAAATAGTAAGAAAAAGTAGACATCTCAGTCAAAATGTGAGAAGCAAGGCATCTCGAGCTTGCAAACATCATTTCATCTAGGAAAAGTTTAGCTGGGATAGTAGATTCATAACATTTCAGCTTGAAGATTTAGATTTGTTGCTTTTCGGAAGGGAGGTATATATGCATACCACTATTCCGTCTATTGGCATATCGAAGAATATATAGTCATGTTGAAGTCTAACTCGGAGGCAAGAGGGACACTTTCAACTTCCGAATTCGCATCAGTGAGGCTTCATATTTGTTGTTTCTAGGAGCTTTGAAACCTCAAGAACTTAATGAAGAAATCATAAACGGCCTATTCAACATCATACACTCTCGGAGCACTATGCATGAAGCCCAAGCTACTTTACAGACCTTCGAAGTTATATCAAGAGCAAGCTTTGCTGTGTTGCGATCTTCATCAGTCAGCTTATTTTTCAGCAGAAAATTGATTCAGGGAAGTCTAACAAAGAGTAGATGCCAGGAATCCGATGTGTTTCTTGTGCAGCCAGAGGGATAAACGTCTTTGTCATTCCTGGCAAACGTTGCCCTCATTGTCGATTCATCTCTGGCCACCGAGGTAAAAAAATTCATGATATTTCAAGTAAAGTTGAAACTAACATTATAGTACTACGGATGAGCTTTTAATATACCAGAGATTCTTACGCGATAAAAAAGCCTTTGAAAGGTCATGTAAGAGCCAATAATATTTTTAAATAACTGTACATGTACTATGATGGCGGGAGTCTAAAAATGGCATTATATTCACCACGAGCACTAAGAGACGGCAGGAAAAAGATGGCGCTGTTTGTCTATTTTTTTGTATCGAGACGGAAAATCATCGAGGACTATTACTATTAATATCAAGGACATGCATGTATCATAAGAAAGACATTCAAAATTTTAATCATTAACTTCTAGCCCCATAGTAACATCGACAGCCACTTCTTAACTATTCAGGCCCTGACATATTTTTCAAATTTTTATCGTCTGAACAAACTTTTGCCAGGAAGAAATCGTAGTGGTGGATTGTGGGTTTAAGCGTTTCCAAAATAAACCTTATAAATTTGAAGAAAAATTATAGAACAATGAGAGTTATAATAGAGCATAGAGTCAACTTGATTGCCATTATGGAAGAGAGAAGCTTACTACCTAGCTCCCTTCGAAGAAAGATTATATGGTTATCTGTAAAAATTTTATGTAAATTAAAGCGGAAAAAAGAAGCGGCAGAAAAGTAAAGGAATATCATAGCAAAAGAATATAGATAAGAGTGAAATCATTAGTCCCTTGAATCAAGTTGGTCCACTTAAATCTGAAGACTCGGGACACTTATTGGTAAGGAGCTGTATCGATCAGCGTAGCTTGTTCGTTCTAAGACTTGGATATAGCCAATTCCTGTCTCATAACACAGTTCTGTGTCGCCGTTGGGATACTTTCAAAATTATATCTTTCTGCTGAAAATAGCTTTTGAAATAACATCAAAGACTTGTCTCTTGTATGAGAAACGCTTTTTATACGAGTAATTCGTCGATTAATATTTAATCCCCTGGGTCAACCATTCGGGGTTTTCTCATTAGAGTCGAGTCGTTCTTAAGAATCATTTGCTTTGTGTTTGTTGAAATCCGAGCGGATTTTAGTAAAATCAGATAACAATAACAGGTAAGAATGTATTCATCAATTCATCTCTGTCCTTCCTAACTCCTGGGGTTTTCATCGTATAAAAATTTCATAATCTTCGTTTGATTAGCCGGACCCCTTTTCGCCCCAAGACAAATGGAAAAAGTCATGCGCTCAAGTCAGTCGACGCCGCTATTTCGAGACTTCGAAACACTTAATTCCGTAACATGAATCAGTCCGTAGCTTTATCCAAGGCAGTTTATCCACAAACAAAGATCCCAAAATTATATTTGACCTGAATTGTTCCGACACTGGGAGAACTTCATAAAAAAGAAAAAAAAAGATTAGAAAAACAGTGACAATGAAAAATATTGTAAGGGAAGCAAACGCAGTCTAATCAGCATTTCGATCCACCCATCTGGCAGTTTTAAACTCGTATTTGTTTGTGTCAATTAAATCTCTAAGAGCAGAGCATGGTTTTCTTTTTGTCATGGAGTCTGCAGGGTTTGAGTTTCCATCAACCCATTTTATCTCTGCGATCTCTCTTCGTTCATAAGATTGTCTTAGTGCCATCCGATCAATCATTCTGACCGTTTTTCTGCCATAGTCCCCAATTTGACTAGGCACTCGAAGAGCGATTTTGAATTAATACATATTTTAAGAGGGATGGGATAATTCCGTTGAAATATGTTGTCAATAGTACTTTTAAGAGAAGCACCTATGTCGATGCCTAAGGCCATTCCGTAGAGCTCCTATGCGAGTACACTGCGTGTTATTCTTTTGCACTTTACCGATGTCAATGCAGGATATTTGCATTATTGTTTTTGTCCATTAGAGTTATAACATACCCTATTTGAGAAGAGAAGTCGCTATTGTTTGCAAAGGATGAGTCTGTGAGTACGACGAGCTTTAGTGAATCTCTTTCGAGCAGAACAAATTTTAGACCCCTTGTGGAATTGTTAACTTGCCACTGAAGCCGTTTGTTAAAGGCTTTCGCATCATCTTCTGTTGGATTACTGACTTTTGCAGCTGATGATAAGTTAAAAGAAACTTCTAGTTGGCATACCTTTGCAATAAATGCGTCTCTTGCTCTTTGGGAGATGTATTGATTTTTCGGGGTCGAAAAGTTACTATAATGCTCTCGCAATCAGATGGTGCGTAAATTTTGCAATGTTTACCTTGGGTGAGTGATATAACGTTTTCTGTTAATGAAATTAGGCCTCCGTTAAACTTCAGAGACGATGATACTGTGAGCACCTCACGATCTTTAGCTGCGAACTTAGCTTCATTTAACTTTTTCTGCTCTTGAATAGCGAATTTCTGGTCAGCGATGAAAAAGGTATCGTCTGTTTGTGATCCTACGACACCAAAACCGATTGAATTCGTGTGAAGTAAACAGGGATCATATGTCGATTTAGAGATCTCAAGTTTTTCAATGTAATGCTGTTGATATGTGTAGTACCAATGATTTCCTGCCTCGGGTATACCATAAAGGGGCTTTATTACTTGTAAGATTGTATTTGTCGGCAGCTGCAACCCTTTCGGTGGTCTCACAAAAATCTTAAGGTTAAGGGCTGTTGACGATTGCTCAACGGCTTGTGTTATGTTACGTAGGTATAATGAGTGGTCGGAATTTTCGTTTTGCATTATTGCAGCGATTGTTAGGATTTTACGCTGGCTGACTCTTTGTATTGTAGGGGATGTCAAGGATATCAGAAATGGTCTGGATGTAGTCACGTGATTTTGATTACTAAGTGGAAACACGCTCACGTATCTGTATATAAATGTTTTGATCTTTGAGAGATCCCTTTTCTCTTTGTAGATAATCTCATTCACCAGATCTGACCTCGTCGATCTTACTTCTTCCCCCCTCCCTTGACATATTATCTACCGCATTATCTTGATTTACTGCCCTCGCGCGTAAATACCACAGTCGCCTCTATTAAAGTCTTTTAAATCCAGCATCCCAAAATAAAAAATAAACTTCACAAAAATGGAGAATAACCCCTGGGACCTTGAAGACGATAATCCACAACAGGCCCCCTCTAACCATAACTTCGCTGATGAAATTAATGATCGGGAGTCTGCTCTAATCAGAAAATACCCTATACTTTGTTCCATCCCAAATGCCGAACTATTCACTTCCGCCATGCAAGGTGGTTCTGCATCGGTTAATATCAGAAAGCTTAGCGACGAGATTATGTCTTTGTCTAACGCTCATGCTCGACTTGATAAAGAGCTATATCAATATAAGAACGAATACGACACACTGCTCGCCAAAAACCAGGATCTTACAGACACAGTTTCAAGACTACAAAACAAGATAAATTCCGCTGTTATTCCTAGCTCCAGGCTACAGCAGCAAAATACTATTCTTCAACAGCAGCTCCAGATTCTAGAGCAAGAGGCCGCTACTAACTCCCAATTTCAACAGCAAAATAATTTACTCCAGCAAAAAATTCAGAATCTGGAACAGCAAGCCGCTGCCGCTCGTAATGGCGCTTCGCCTGGTTCCTATCGTACAGCTGAACATCCTGATCCAGACATATTTTCTGCCGATAACCATGAGCTGCGTAAAGAACTTCCCCTTTTTGTCAGGAAAATTAATATGAAGTTTATCGCAAACGGAGATTGGTACCCGTCTGAACAGAGTAAAATGATTTACTTGGTCTCCCGTCTTAAAGGGAAAGCATACTCAACTATTTCTCATGGTATTAATCGAAATGGTACAGTCAACTTCCCTTCCACCGACGCCATATTAGTTCTCCTAGAACAAGCTTTTGCGGACGTGGATGAATGCAACTCGGCCCGTCGTCAGATACTTACTATGAAGCAAGGTCAGAAAGATACATCGACACACATCTCGGATTGGTTTGATATTGCCCAGAAAACCCAGCTTTCTGATGATGCTCTGATTAACCATCTCTATGACTCTCTCCATCCAACAATTGTATCTCACATCCAGAATCGTGTCATGCTTCGCCAAGAGCTGCCAACTGATCTCACCTCATATCTCGTTGAAGTTCGACATATTGACGCTGTCCTTCGTTCGTCAAATCCAGACTACACGAATAACAAAGTT
>JAKRRZ010000282.1:0-25009 GCA_022627015.2 Podosphaera aphanis
GTATAAACATAGCACACAAGACGTCAGGATAATAACAATGCAATGATAATACAATGACTCAATACAGAATGATAGGATAACGTGAAGTGAGAGACGCGTATAGTAATGAAATAGGACTAAAATATAATCACTCGTCTAGTCAGAAGTATGACCAGGATATGAAACCGATGCTTGGTACTATATGCAAGATATAGTAATGTCAATTTTCAACATGAATATCCACCACAGGGAAAAGCGGGAAAAATCCGTGGTTATCTGAGTATGCTTTCATCAAGCTTTGAGAAAAATACCACCGCGAGTAAGTGTGGTTAACGGGTCTTACTGGATTCGACCCGGCTTTCTCCTGTCTCGAGTGGGGCATGTGTCCAAGCTGCCCAGACTCTACTTGGGAGAACGGTCTAGACGGTGTACCACACCACCATCCGACCCGGTGCGCGGTCGTGTCAAGAAGTATCGACCAGCTCAGTGATGTCGTACGTTACATGTCATGGCGGGTTTACGTACCCCCGGCTCCAGCGATGAAGCGGCCTGCGTTACCGGCCGCTCGCTCATCTTCTGAGCGGGGCACAGCCAAATTCGCCAACCTCTTACACCAAAGCTCTCCAGTCACAGATTCCTATTGTCGATACACACCACGCTTTCAATTTTCGAAATCTTGCTCGATCTTCATCGTTTTCTTACGTGTTTTCCTCGTGTGGGAACTGTGCGATGGAAGCCAGAACACGACCACACATGTATTCTATTTTCATGACACGGGTTACTTCCGCCCGGGCTCTACAATTCCAGCTTATACCCTTCTAGATTATCGTGGGTAATTCACGATTCGCATCTTTCAGGTGGAAGAGAGCAAAATTCATCACTTTCTGAGTTCGAGTGTGCCGGCAGCGAGTAGGCAAATATTACTGTACATGATCGGCTCGTCGATATTACAGATTTATGTATATTCTATGAAAATAGTGAAATGAGATTTTCTGGATTGGTCATAGCTACGCTAGCAGGGTTTATATTACTATAAATAGGACGAGTTTTCCAGTCATGCAAAGTCGTGGATTATCAGTCTGTAAAGCCTCAGAGTCCATTTGTGCCGTTCTAAATCTACTTCCATGCCATATTATAAGTCATCCTTTTAATATATTTCAGGTTTTTTGGCTCGATATCATGTTGGTCTGATGGAGAAGTCCATGCAGGCAATTTGTATAAGCCTTTCTCCACCACTGACGTGTCAACCATTGTCCATCCTTCGTTCAAGCCTCGGACCGAATAGCTCGATACCACTTCTGCATTCGCTCAATCTCAACTTCCTCTCGGCGTTTGCTATCCATTTCACCTTGTGATTCTTCCCATTTCTTGCGTTTTGCACTCCTGAGTCTAGCAGCTCCCGCCTTTAATACCCCATAATTTTGAACCACTCCATTGGCATTCTTGGTCCCTTTTTTTCCGCTCTTTCTCGGATCTTTGGATCAGCTCTTGTTCAGCTAGACCACCGCTCAGTAACATTGGTGGTATGGCCTTTTCACGCTTCAAGAATGCTCGGCGAACTGAGAGTGTCAGAGGTACATCGTTGAACGTACCATCAATGATTTCTCCGGGGATGTAGTCAGTGAAACTTTAAGTGTCAGCCAGAGCACACTAAGAATATAGCAATATAACCTTCGGATATCAGCAAGATTACGTTTCCGGGTGACTACAGTCGTCCAATCAATCCCATGGGAAGGCGGAGGTGTTTGTGCTCGTTCGGGAGTAGCGAATTCCAGCATCTTACTTTTAACCCTCTCAGGGTTAAATGGATGCAACCCTGACTCCTTCCAACTATAGCCTATAGTCCTCCTTTTGAAAGCCAGGTTTCTCATACGCTGTAGAACTTTAAAGAAGTCGACTTTATTAAACTCGTAGCCGCTCCATCTGATATAATCGTACAAGCACTCTTGGTGGTGGTGCTTGTACTGCTGAAATACGCCAACATCCAAAAGCTGGAGCGGGTGCGTTGAGCGTAGGGAGAGGAGAAAAGGGAGAATTTTATTGTCATGACAGTAATCAACGGATTCAAGAGTTACGTGACAATCATGGCCATCTGTTACGACAAAGACCAACTTGAGGGTAGGTAATTGTCGTTTTCGGAGTGAGTGGGTAGAGAACCGGCTTCAGCGAGAAAAGTCGAAGTTAGAGAGGAAATGGTTGATGAATAATATGCATAAGAGGTATTGATAAGTAGAGCAAGTAACAAAGTACACAGGTAAATACAAATTGCGAAGCTGAAGATTCCATATACGGAATCCAGCTTCCTAAATAATAGCGCCAGACTCTACCACCATTACTTGTCCTTGACCGGCAAAGAGACAGCATGTTATTCCAAATCACCCAGACCCAAAGTAACGCCATGATAAATTGATAACACTCCAAAACCATAATTTAAACACGTAATCCATACAGTGAAGTTAAACGCAACTCCGTCCTAGACTCGTTTCACCGTAATCTAGTTTAGGCCATGATATTACGCACCATAACACCATCTATCACAAGCATTCTCCATTCTCCGGGATGACTAGGCTTCGTATGTTTGTCAAAATGTTTCACCCATTCAAAAGAACGCATATCATTTGTATATCCAGATTCTGTCATAGCGAAGAGAACGCCATCATCAAGATCGTTGTCAAAGAATTTTTCAAGGAGCAGCGCATCAGAGAGGATAACCATGGGAGATATAGTTTACCGTTAGCAGAGATGGCTTCTATGCAAATTACGTAGTCCCGATTTTCTGGATCGATCAAATATACTGCTTTTTGCTCAGCCCATACTAGAATAAGTAGACCATTTAAGCAACCAGTAGGAAAACCGGTCTCATAAAAATTCTAAATGTTTTCAGGCTTAATTTTTTTAGCGCTTCGTTCATTCCTTAATCTGTAGAAATGTTCCTCAATTTCCCCCGTTCTATGGTTGCTTTTCGTGCAGCAGAAAGTTTCTTACTCCGACGAATTTTATACTGTTGATTTCTTTTAATCCACCTGGTGGCAAACATATGCCCGACTCGTTCGCCAGACCCATCCAAACGAAGGAAGCTGTTAGCAGCTCGACGAACATCCTTCAATTTTGGATTAATGTTCATGCAGATCCAGCGGTTACAGTATTGACGGAGAGCTTCTTCCTGGGCATCGTTAAGAACTTTGTTGTGGAATGCTGTTGACAATCGCTGTTGGATGCCTACACACTGACAAAGCTTTTCCCAAAAGTGAACGACCCAGCTAGAGCCTCTATCTGATGTTAGAGAGTTTGGAAAACCATGGTAACGCCAGTGGCTTAGAGCAAATTTTTCCGCACAAGCCTCAGCTTCTATTGTTTCCATAGCTTCCAATGTAGCACTACCGAGGAGCCGATCGTATATGACCATTAGTAATCTTTCTTTTTTATTAGTTGACGGTAAATCGGTCATGAATTCTATAGCCAATTTGCTGTGGAATCGTTCTGGTACTGGCAACGGTCGTAGTAAGCCCCTGGATGACTGTCGCCAAACTTTAGATCTATCGCAGACGTGGCAATTTCTCACAAACCTCCGAGCATCCTTATGTTGCTGGGACCAAAAAAGCCTCATGAAAGTACAGAAAGTGTTATTTCCCGCCCTGCATGACCTGTCATATGGGAATCATGTAGTTTCTGGATTAAGGTAGTGCGAAGAGGTTCCCAATTTAGGATCCACAAAGCGCCTCGATAAACTAAAGCATGTTTCTCGTCAAAGAAACAGTCCGTCATTTGCACCGAGGTTCCAATAGAGTGCGGTAGTGCACGGTCGCCTCTTTCAAGGCTTGTATAAACATCAAGAAAAGAAGGATCCTTTTCTATTCCTTTGTTCCAGAGTTTTTTGTATTTCAAGTTCTTCAAATAATCGGCTATCTTTTGGTGGACTGGTGGGGGAGACGAAGAGGCTAGGTGATTGATTGATAGGTTTGGATAAGGCTTCAAATTTTGGTGCTTCTGGAGGTCTAGCATGTTGCCTAGTGACTACTGCTGAGAGACTTAGAGAGGATAATAGCTCCTCTTTTTCATTATTCGGCGGCAACCAGCTGCTTTTTGAGAAGTTAGGAATCCCTATTTTAGAAAACTTTGCCACTTAAATCTTTAGGCTTGAACTCAGTTTTTCTAGAAAGAAGATCGGGCTTTGCCGAATTAGAGCCGGGTCTGAATTTTACTTTGAAATCAAAGCCCGTAAGCTCTTCTGCCCATCGAGCTTGGTGTTCTGAAAGCTGGCGTGTTGTCATAAAATACTGTAGGTTGCGATGATCAGAGAGAATGACAAAGGCTTAATAACACTCCTGGGCTCCCCTCTGAAGTGCCTCGTGGTAGAAATGATAGATAAAATTCCTTTGTCGTGGATTTCATAGTTGGCCTCTGCGGGTCGAAGGCGACTTTTTTCATCTACCTGCGACAAGACCCCTCCAGTATAACCTGAGGAGTCTTCTTCCAATATGGTTTTGGCTTCAGGGTCAAACATAGTGAAGACTGGTGCGCTTACTAGTAGTTCTTTGACCCGCTCAAATTCATCCTTTTGTGGCTTGTTCCATTGCCAAATTACGCCTCGTTTGGTAAGGTAATTCAATGTTTCATATACAGAGGAAAAACGAGTAATGAATTCTTGGAGAATATTTGAGAGCCCAAGGAATGAGCACACTTCGGAAACGTTACTTGGCTCCTCTCATCCAGAAATTGCCAGCACTTTGTCGGGGTCTACCTTAACACCAACCCCAGCCTCAATGATGAAGCCTAAGTATTTTTTTTGTTACGCCAAAAGCACATTTGTCTAGGTCAAGCCCTAAGCTTGCTTCATATAGTGTACTCAACACCTTAGATACTTTCATGTAATGATCTTTAGGTTTCCGACAGAATAGTATATGACATCGTCGACCTACGCAGAGCAAAACAGGTCTAGATATTCCCGCATGGTGCTATTAATCAAACGCTGGAATGTTGCTGGCGCTCCATATAGTCCAAATAAGTAGACTAACCATTCATATAGGCCCTGCCGTAAGCGGAAAGCAGTATTCTATTCGACCCCTTCTTTGATATGTAGACAGTGGAAGGCAGTACGAACGTCTACTTTAGTAAACCAACGAGCTTTAGTTACTTGCCGTAATGTCTTTCGAAGTAGTGGTAACAGGTAACGATATTTTTTCGTTATCGCGTTCAGGCTACGATAATTGACACAAAAACGTAAACCACCCCCTGGTTTCCTTGCGAAGAGCACGGGTGGGCTGGCTGGTGGGGGGCTTACTCGTATCCAGCCTTTGTCGAGGAGGTCAGCGGGAGTTTTACGGAGAACTAGCAGTTCTTCTCTTGAAATTTCGTAGATAGGCCCATAAAGCGGCCTTTTCTCATTTTCATTTTCATCTTTTTCCAATTTATTTCCATGTCGTGACCGATTCGGTGGGGAGGTAGTTCACTAGATTCATCTCCCAAAAACATGGTTTCAAATCCAATAAGCTGTTTGGGAAGTTTTTTACTGATCGATTTGATGGTAGGTTTCTCTCGTTCTTTATTCGACTTCTGCAATGCTTTGTTGATGTCTGAAATTGAAACAGATGCCAATTTAAAGCCTTGCTGGCTTTTTTGAACTTTCTTTGTGAAAACGGAGAATATGAGAGCAGAAACGAGCTTTCCTTCTCGGATAAATCTGGTCTTATTATTGGTGTGCTCGCTCTCCATCTAGCCTTTTTCTAGTATTTTCGACCGCTTATTTCCTTCCTGAAAATAGAGTGCCTGGTCTTCAGCATCATATACTACGTTGTTTCTTTTGGCCCATTCTTCACCAAGGATTAAATCGTAATGTAATCCTTCAGTAATGTAACCCCATGAGCGTTCTTTTTGGCCATCAATAGTGAGGGTGACATGTGTCATTTGACTAATTTTATAAGGTTTCTGGTCATTCTCTACAAGCTGAAGGTTTCTATGATCTACCGGAATACGTGGTAGTTTATGTTTCAGGACGATGTTATCACTAAAGGTAGCGTAAGGAAGACAACCTGAGTAGAAGAGGGCTGGAAGAAAGAAATAATCATTTATAAACGATTCTACTAAAAAAGACTTACTACCCATCCTCTTTTTTGCTACAAGTATTTCCCCAGCTAATGGCCCCTCCTTCAGATTTACACCAGAAAAATCATACACCACTGGCCCCTAAGCACAACTTTGCTTAGAGGCTATTAGTTTTCCGAGTCCGAAATAAACTTATTTGTTGGGGTTTCCTTTACTATCTAGATTACTCCCGCCCGGCGAGAGAAGCTGTAGCCTATCGGTGTGGGGTTTTCACGAAAATTCCGGTACTTGCAATCACCCCATCGATGAAAGGGGGGCTTACCGCACCCTTAGCACTGATTACTGTCAATGCGCCGGTTTCTTTCGGCCTGGGATATTTCCAGAGGGAATAGGCGTAGATCATTTTTTCGCACATTGCCACTTGACGGTTTATCATTTGTGCCTTTCAGCACTGCTAATATCGGTTGTGTCTGAGCCTGAATCTGGCTTTGGAGCGAGCTGATGTCAGCCATCTGATCATCACCATCTTGGTCATATCGAGCTGCAGGTTGGCCTGCTCTGCTTGAAGACGATTGGTTAGTTCGTTAGGTTGACTGGTTGATATTCGCAGTCGACTGAATAGCTTGCGGTATGTTATCATAGAGAAAAATACTCTTTGTCAGACCCACGAATAACTCGAAAGCCGGGTATGGACTCCAACTCTTTAGCGAGGCTTTGGAGTTCTCTGACAAAGCTTTCGTAATTTTTCTCTGAGACTCCCTGGCGGTAGGCTTTGCCTTTTCGAAGGTGAGATGCAAGGGCACATTTCATAGCATTAACTGTTGATGCACCGATTGGCGCAAGGTGGTCAGCTTCAGAACAAAGCTGCTCGAAGACAGATCTAAACTTGGCGAAAGTTTGTCGAGGTCCTTGATGAAGAGCGTTAATTTTTTCGTTTGGGCTCTTGTCGCCGCATCTTTATTGGTAAACAAATCTTCAAGGTGGGCTATCAGCCTTTCACTGCTCCAGTCATTTGCTATTTTTGGGTTTTCATCCATGGTGCTACTCGTCGCTGGGCTTCGGCGAGGAGGGATTGAGAAAATACCGAATAGCAAAAGGGTTTGTGGTTGATGACTTCCTCTGCCACTCCTTCAAGGCTAATTTGAAAGGCAGGAAAATCTACAGGATCTCCCGACTATTTTTTGGGCTACTTCAGAGTAGGTTTCGTGGACTCTGACTTGTTTCATGACATGACTGTTTGAATCTTGGGTGCTAGCGAGGTTTCGGCAAGCTGGAAGTCCTTCAGACCGGAGACGATATCTTCAAGGCTCATAGGTTGGGCCCGGGTAGGATGAAGGTAATCGAAGAGAGTCGGTACCGCGAGACGTCGCAGGTATGATTGAATAGAATTAGAGAATCAGAATATGTAATGAAATGGAGTCGTGATCAATCAATCAAACGAAATTATTGAAGTCTATTCTGATTCTCTAAAATGATAATAATAGCAAAAGGCCTAAGTACGACGCGGTCGGGGAGAATACATGGACATTTTACAAAGGGGGCCTTAGCGTATCCTAGGATCAACATGAAATATAGGATCCCTAAGTACTGTGTGGAGAACTCACATCCTTGAGCCCGTAGCAGAAAGGGCGAGGGCGGAGAGGGCGGTTAAGGTCATCCGCGGAATGTGGCCCCAGGCGGTTGATGCACAGACGAAATTGGCATCATTCTCCCTTGTAGCGAAAGGCGCCGCAAAGAACAAACAAAGCTTGAGTGCGGCAATGAGAGGATCGACGAAACCCAAAGCAAGCACCGCACTAAACTACCTTCGGGTTAAGAATATAGCATCGGGACGGGGCGTTGTCAACGGTTCGTAAATTCGACACCTCTTCTAGGAAGAAAATAACCGCCGTGTGCAGAAGATCGTGGCGATCTTCATGCAACGATCAGTAGGCGCCAGATGAAGCGATGCCTGTCTGTGCCTGGGCAATGCTTTTGACATCGTCAACCGTGGTGGGAACCAGGTTGGAAACCGGATTCTAGATGGTGCGTGGGATACACTTAGAAACGTACCCGATGCGGTCCTCAAATTGGATTAGAGTTCCTGAGAGACGCCTTTATGGAGTCAGCATTGTCCATCGCGAGTTTCAGCGATGTATCGGATGAGAAAGCGATGTTGAACCCATTTGAGCTGCAAGAAACGAACGGAGGCTCTTCCATCCTTGAGACAGGGAAAAATGTGGATAAAAGCGGTCTTGACTGAAGGTGCATCTGCTCGGAGGAATGAAGTATCATCTGAGAGACGGAAGATAGCTGTAGGGAATTTGGTGATTGCGGTTTGTTTCGGGACATGCGTGCAAGGGCGTTGGGTCGGGCTGAAGTCGGCGCCGGAAGACTGGTGGCGGGAGAGCTTGCAGCGGTCGCTGCCCAACTTTGAGTTGGCTTCGATATGGGGACAGGGGGTCGTGATGGGATACTCTGGCTGGGCTTGGGTAAGGAGCCTGATGGTTTGGGTTATCTCTGATTGTCGTGTCGCATAGGGTGTCCGGAAGCAACCGTAAATAAGAACGCGTCTATTTGCTCGCGCACGTAGGATTTAATGAGAAGGTCAGCATCTTCAACGGAGATCTAGAATTTGGTGTGAAAATTCGGATTCCAAGTAGCTCGACCCTTTACCACGCGCTATATGAGTTTAAGCTCTTCAGCGACTCGCTGGGCCAAAGGGAGAGGAGGATGTTGTGAGTTGGCCATCATAGGCACGAAAACAAGGTGGGAGGGCGGTTTGGGCTGATCAGTCCGAAAGGAAGTTCGACATGTGACGTGAATTGCAGACTCGGCGTATTTGGATACTCACGCCACGCTAATCTATATGTAGTAGCTTAGAATTCGCCCAACGTACTGTAACTTTCAGCTACATTTGGTGAATGTAGCGTGAGTATACACATATCGCAAGTCTGCAATTAACGGTAGTTAACCTGTGAAAGATAGAGGATGAACGGTGATGTGTGTGCATGCGACTGATACATATTATATCTGGGTCTCTTCGTGTGAACGCTCCGTGTTCATGATCACAACATCTTCGATCACGTGTAGTAGCGTCGGATATTTTCAAGCGAAAAGTTTTGATGAAGTTCTTTTGCTGATTGATTAACAGACATGTCACTAACAATGACTTGAACATAATTATTAGTTTGATTTAGTCACAACTAGACTCAAAATTTCTTGGAATATCGAATGAATTTCATTTTTTTACGTCTTTCTTAAAATCTTATGAGGACCAATCAACCTGAACCCTAAGCTGCGGGCTGAACTATGTATATCTAAAGTTTTGAATTGAAAGATGAAGTGAACTGGAATTCGTGGATTTCAACAGTCTCTATATGGTGGGCGGGTCTCGGCATTACCAACTTTTGGCCATTTTTCAGAGCAACATTTTAGTCCTCCCTTTGCCTTCAATACAACCGCAGCTCTAGACGGCATGATTCTGCATCTATATAATACCAAATTTCTACAATTTTTGTCCACAATCCAAGCTTCCTTTAAGCGAGTCCCGGTATCCAACGAGTCGACATATTATTAGACCCCGGACATGCTCAATTGGGTTCAAATCTAATGATGACATGTCGAACTCATGGTAGAACCCCCCATTGAAGCTATTTAATTCTCTGTTACTGTGGGAGTATGCTTTGGGCCGTTGTGTGTTGTTGACAAATGATATCTGTTTTGGCAAAGGAACCGGGCAGGCTCGCGACTTGATCCAAAGTTGGCGCAAAACAACCTTTCAAAGTGCCTAAAAATTTTTCTGAGTTCATCTTGACCATTTTAAGGTTCATGCTATCCATGTCAAATCAATGCATGCAGTCCCAAATCGCTAGGCTTCTCCAAATATTAAGGCCCCTTCAACTAATACCGGGCCAAGGCCATTGTGTTTCTCACCACAAATACATTTAATGCTGTTTATATTTATCCAGTTTATTTTGGTCTTAATTGATCGAATAACTCCATTTCAGCCTTCATCTATCTGGTTTTGGTGAGGTTAGGGCGGGTTTTCGGTAAGATTTTGGAGAACGTTGGCTTTTTATTCTAATTGACCACTCTCAAATCTTCTTATTTTCGATCCTTTTGACTTGTTGCAGATCAAACTTTGTCTTTCATTTCATTTTTACCAGTTTTGCCATTTATACCGCCATTTTGACGCGACCATTTGCCGCCAAATGCAAGATGGCTCGCTTATCTTTTCAACCTGTTCTCTTAAAAACACGTTCGGGATCAAATATTCTTCTCCTTTGTATGAATTTCTAAAATTTCTTAGTCTTAATTTAAGATTAAGTCACTTATCTCTGCATCTACTCGACTGAGATTCACTGAGTAGCTGATTTAGCCAACGATTCATCGTGAGGTCTATTCTTCACTGTTCAAGTACATCAGAATGGATTTTTTGATGGAATTTCTCTTCCAGTATCATCTTTGGATGTAGATAAAGTGCTAATCGAAAAAAATCCTTAAAGAATTTATTGGAATGAGAGGTTTTCTGGGTAAGATAAGTTTACTAAAATCATGCTCTGAAAAATGACTAAAGAGTTGGTAGTGAGTGCTAAGACTCGCACAGAACGTAGAGACTTACAATTTTTTTCAAAAAAAACATGTGGTTAGAGAGAAATGATTAAAATTTTAATTTCTGACGTCTTGCCGTGAAGTTATCAGCAAAAGTATCAAAAATGTTGATTTATTCGGCTATTTTCTTGGAATATCAATTATTGAACCTTATACCTTCCATATGGCCCCCTTTCAGCTAGGAAAAGAAGACTGGCAGCTAGTAGCCTCACTTAACACACAAAGCCAAGACATAGAGTTCAAAGTCCTTGCCTTCCTTCAACTTGAGTCATTATTCTTGAAAGTTTTGAAAGCTTCTCAGCTGATTAGATTCATCATTAGATAGTAAATAAATGTAATTGGAAACTGTATAGAATTACTAAAAAATAATAAAGTATCTCTTCTAGTACAATTTAGATCCAAAAGTACAGTTTACAAGAACAATCTGGGCGCATTTTCCTGGCATGAAAATATAAGAAAGTTCGTTAGTTTTGCGTTCTTATTGATACAGTGAAAAAGACTGCGTAATAACTCCTATCTAAAATTTCCCATCCATAGTATTGGGATCCATAATGCTGAGTAACAGTTTCTTATGCTTTTAATCTGATTTTCCTTGCTATTTGTTAGTCCCAGGCTAAGATTCAGCGTCTACTAATCTATTCATAGACGCTCCATCGTCACTTGTGGTACTTTTCAAGATTTCTTTTCCGGCCAATTTGTGATCGTCGTTCATCTTTCTCATTTCCATCCTTTTATTTTTCCTATTGATATATTCTTGCTCCTCCTTGATTCTTAATAATTTCCTTTTAGAATTACCGATTTTATTATCGCGATTATTTTTTGACCAGGACAGGATTCCGTGCACCACATTGTCGGTCCAAGTCTCGGCATATTCTGCCATTTTAACGTCTTTCCAGAAAACCTCAACTGGCAGCCCCGTCCCCTCACCTATAAGCCCTATTCCCCCTGGTGGTGGCTTAGGGAAGAGTCGAGGCTGGGGTTGACGCCCTCCCTTCGGGCGCTTCGGTGAGATTTTGAGCTCCTTGCCATTATTGCCTTCTTCTGTCTTATCTGGGTTTTGTGCTTTCAAACGTCCCAGGACGTAGGCCATGTCAGCAACAGAGTTTGCAACTTGATCGCAAAGCAAACGACCTCTTAGTTTTTTTGCGATAAAGTACCCGTTTTCAGGGTTTTTCGCAATTTCATCACCCCATTCCTGTTCGTGGCGCTTGCGATATTCGCGGAGTTTCTGGAAAACGGACAGTCCTATCGGGCCAGAGCCTTGTGGAAAATTAATCGTGGCTAAGGGAGACCAAAGATCTTTTCGAAGGGCTGCTGGCACAGTCTTCTTCCCATTGTAAGGCATATGGCGAAGTGTGTCATTATTCTTCGATAGAGTTAGCCGATAGACAGAGAATTATCTGGAGCCATTGACATGCATTTAAGACTCTCGTGAGGGAGTAGGCAACCATCTTTTTCTGTATGTGAGAAAAGATAAATATTCGTTGGCCATGTTCCACTTCCGGTCTTTTGGGGCGCTTCTTTCTCGGGATAGCTTTTTTTGAATCACTCAGGGCTTGAGCAGCGCGCCGCGCGATCTCTGTTTCTTTCAAGAGCCTCATTTCTGAGTGTAGTGGTCCTACCGAGTGTCAATAGACATTGAGAACCCTCATTCCCAGTATGCAGCGGCATCTCGGCGTGATCCACCACTCCGTTTTAATAATCACGTGATATAAATCCATTAGCGTACTTGCCGTAATCATTGTCGCAAAATCTGCGATCATTTGATCTAGGTTTAATGCCATCCAGGTTGGAATTGTTACCATCCCGTTTAATAATCATTTTCTTTCTGTTCAATACCAGTGCGAATCCTTGACTTTATTCTTTCACCTTTGAAATGGAACCAAATATCCGATCCTGTTCTAAATACTCATACGACCGCGCCAATCAAAATTTCTCATGCAACAAACAAGGAAAACCAAATAAGACTTGCCAGCGACATGAAAAGAAGCGGGAATTGTCATAATTTGATGAGTGGGATGACTTTACCAGAGAAATTAGTGACCAAAGCCGATTGGTATGAATTTAGTTGAAGAAATTTGATGCTAGTAGAAGCTATCAAATAATATAAATTTTGCCGACCGATCTAAATGATATTGACTATCATTTTGACTCTGATCAATTGCCTGTCGCGCTCGGATCAACAGTAAGAGAAACGGAGGATCATAACCCTGATCAAACCGAGTTGAATTACGCGGTCAACCAACTCGTCCAAATCATTTGGAAAAGTTGTGGCTTTCGATTCAAGCAGGCCTGGAAGGAATGTTAGAATTAGTACGTGGGTCCTTATAATCTCTTGAATTACCATACGAATCCGGTAAAATTCACGTGCAGCTGTGAGGCGTTTATGCTCAGTCAATTTCTCATGTGTAAGCATATCGTTAGTTGCTTCGAGGAAATCCAAAAGCCTGTCCAGTTCTTCAGCAAAACTCGACGCCAGAGATCATAACCATTCTGGGTTGAAAGTCAACTTATCCTTCATCCAGAATTTGAGGCCTTGACAAACAGCGTCTTCATCAACACAGTTGCAGAATCAGTCATAGATACCATATCTTATTTTAATGATTTCGAGCCTCGCGAAGGCCCTCATGAGGAAGATCAACTTGCTTCTCTGGAGGACAATGAACCGGAGCCACTCAATATCCCAGAATTCAACACCAAAATCCAGCTACTTATGAACTGCTTCAATACTCAAGCTGACCATTGAAACTTTAAATACGTCAAATAGCTCGTGACAATCATGGCAGGTGTTCTGGTCCACTTAGAAGAAATAGAGCAGCTAGACAACCGCCGCACCATGCCAATGACATGGTCAGCTAAAAAGACCCTTCCGACAATGTATTACAAGATTTATGACTAATCTCCAGCGAAATCCACCCCTAAAATCTACACTGATTTTACTGACATATTCTACAGCAGGCTTTTAGTATCAACAGTCAATTTACAAGGAACTAGATTTCTGGGTTGTCTCCCTCGTATCCGGGCTCAGGCCAGGAAGAAGACTTACTTGATTTGGTTTTTGACGATTAAAGAATGACATACCGAAGCTGGCAGATGGAGGAGCAATATATAAGGAGTATTGTGTGAGAATATACGTTTATCCTTGCCAATACGATGCAAAGTATGTTGTGCATAGCGACACTGAAGTTGAGTGAGTGAGTGAGTGAGTGAGTATTATTTATCGTCTGTTGTGGGCCAGGCCACCATCCCGTAGGGATATAGGACGTATGAAGGATATCTAGAATACATGATCCTCCAAGCTACAGCAGTGCCCATCCGGTGCCCGACTTTTCCCAATACCGACGTTTGAGCCAGCTAGTTACATCGGGTCGAATGGGTAGGAACGTATTCACCATGACCCGAGGGCCACGGGCCGAGGGAAAACCTAAAGGGAAACCCAGTGGGAAAAACCTCAGTAGGAAAACCTCTGCCATTCCTCCCGTACTCATTTTCGACGAGCAGCCGCAGTCATCTAAAATAAGCCATGTAGGAGTCAAACCTACCGCTCCTAGAAAGCCCAACCAGCACCTCACCACTTGTGCCAACAGCCTATTATAAGTGATGTTGCCATCACTCAGATGATTTTGATCAGTAGAGCCCTTCGCCCTACCTCTCTGAGACAGTCGGGGGAGTTCTTCGTTGAAAGGGTGCTGGGGATGGTGATGTTGAAACGAAGCCGACCGAGACCCGCGTGGATGAATGGGGATCCTGAAGGGAAAGACTGCGACTCTTCTTGGCTATCCCAGATATGCGAATATACTGAGCGTTTACAGCCGGCACCGCGTGAAGGTGAAGAGTTCGACTTTGCCAGCCAGACACTGAAGTTGTACATGAGTAAGGAAACTTGTACGCACAGACGAGTCATGTGATATGAAGTCGGAGAACTTCTTGTGGTAAGGGCATGCATGATAAGAAGTTACTGGGTCAATCAATGCATAGCTATGGTATTGACTCAGTACATGAAAGTGATTGAGTACAAGAATAGAATTGGGATATTAGGATAGTGAGTACTATTGATATATATAAGGAGAACACTATCCTAGAGTCAAGAAGGGATACGATCATCATTCTAAAGATATACACATCAATATACAGATCAATATACAGATCAATATGCACGTCAATTACAACCTATCTACATCTCTTCAAGCATATTTTTCATATCCAACCTACTTACATATATCTTTCCATTTATCTCTATCTTCTCTCTCTATTCTTATATATCATCCTCCGAAGAACACATCAAAAGTTCTGACATATTGATGAATTGATTCTGTAGCCAACTTTTCTTATTATTCTTTTTAACTACGTAAAGGACTATCTCTTATATACATAAGACTTTGAGAGATTCTGCAATATAATAAAAGATTCTAGCTGCTTCTCTGTGTTGTAACTAAGGCAGGGGGTCGGATGGTGGTGTGGTACACCGTCCGGGCCGTTCTCCCAAGTAGAGTCTGGGCAGCTTGGACACATGCCCCACTCGAGACAGGAGAAAGCCGGTTCGAATCCAGTAAGACCCGTTAACCACACTTACTCGCGGTGGTATTTTCCTCATAGCTTGATGAGAGCATATTCAGATAACCATGGGTTTTTCCCGCTTTTCCCTGTGGTGGGTATTCACGGAAGAGGTTACATGTCGCAAGACGTTATCCTCGTAGTGGTATCTGCAAATGAAATCTGAGTGTGAGTGTTCCATAACGTCAAAATGAGTCATTCTATGAGAAACACGCCTTCCGTAATCACAAGTGTCATAGCTTCAGGCTGCATACACAAGAATGATTTAAAAAAAAAAAAAAAACTAAGGCAGGGACATGACTGCATCTAGTACCCTGATCTCTGCTACACTATTTTATATAACAATAGCAGGTCCACTTATAATGTATAATGCACCGAGCATCGTTACACATAAGTATTATCTACATACAGCATATTCTAGTATGTTCTAGTATTAAGCTAGATGACTGGAGAACTCTCACACCGCACAGAGAAACATCTAGAATCTTTCGGTGTATTATAGAATCTCTCTAGTCCTGTATATATAAGAAATAGTCCTTCACATAGATAAGAAATTAAATAGAAAATATTCTAACTCCACTATTTCATATCAATCTCTGAAAGTTTCCATACTTCATATAACCATTTCACTATCTCTCCTGGTATGTCATTCTTTAACTGTCACTAACCAAATTAAGTCTCTGTGTTATGTGCAGAGATCTCCAGTCATCTAGCTTGATGCTAGAACGTACTAGAATAGAATATGCTTAATCATATTTATATGTGATGATGCTCGGTGCATTATATATTATAAGTGGATATGCCATTATTAGAGAAAACAGTATAGCAGGGATCAGGGTACTAGATGCAGTCATGTTCCTGCATTAGTTACAACAGACTTATCACCCGTTCCATCAAAATTTTCACAATACATGTAGTTGTAATGAAATAGTTTCCATAGAAGATTCAATTTACTATCTGAAATACTTTAAGGCTTGTGATGACATAATGGTGTTGAAGTCCCTAAAAAGTACCTTGTGCTTCAATTGCCCAAAAAACCTGCTCTAAACTTATCGCTTAACATTCTTTAAGGCTGCTGCACGTGATCTCAGATGTGGTGATCATGATTACGGGCCTTTCCATTAGCGCGTTGGCTACTCGTAAGTCAAGTCATCTAGTTTCCGGATCACCACCCAGTTTCCGGACTCAACACCAAAATTATTCATGTCGATAAAAAGTTAATTTATAACTACAATGTTGTGTTTCCATAATTATGTATTTTGCACAGCTCATCAGATTCATTCTCTGATTCCTATGAGCATATTTGGTGGGCTGTTGTGGAGGCCTACGCGATACAAACAGCAGCGAGTCCAGACATCAGCATCAACGTGAATTTTGCCCACAACAAAAGTATTTTATTGCACGCTCGATTCTTGATCAATGTGTTGGTTTTTGTCTTCCCTCGCTCGCGAATATATGGAAAATGAGTGTCCTGGTTCTTTGTATCAACGATCAGCAAGAATCTGTCAGCGAGAATTAGATTCCACCCTTTTTGGAACACAATATTTGGGTCAATTTTTTTACTGGGACTGGGGAAAGGTAGAAGTTACACGACGAACTCTACTATAAATTTTGAATAGACAGGCTCGCCAATTGGTCTTTTGCATAAGGCATGACTTCGTCTGTTTGTATTGACGGAGAATCTTTAGAGTATGGATAGGAATGGGGTAGACCTAGGGTTTGGTAACACCTCAATATTTCTTGGATTGAGTCACACATATTAGGTTTATATCAAGTCTTGGGATAATTGCGAGGCAATAACCGTACTGGAAACTTTCGCCGCCAGTAGCCAAAAACTACGCCATGTGAACGTCCGTCTTCAAAAGCTAGAACCTACAAACAACACAGCTGCCATCGATAACTCGACTAAATGAATCTATATTAGTTCAAGAATTAGTTTAACACCACACCCAAATTTATGGCTAAGGGGCTAAGATGTGTTTTTCCAGCCAGACATAGCCGCCTTATCTGTCAAGTATCGGATACTTCTTTTAGACGTGCACGGAGGACATATTGCTGCAAAGCTCTCCAGCTCTACGAAAGGCACAGAGTAGAGGTCCTATTACTATTTCCTCATCTCAAACACATCCTGTAGCCATTTGACCTCATAGTATTCTCCGATCTCAAATCAAAGTGTAAAAACCTTATCTGAGAACCTATCCACCCCGATAGACGCTGTTTTGGTCAAAGAGAATAAATGTATCCTCTTCGATCATAAAGCGAGACGGGAAGGCTTTCTAGAAATGGTATTTTGAGCTGGCTGGCAAGCTGCTAGTCTGGGTTCGTTCAATCTGAATCTGAAAATCGACTCATCACAGATTTTGAATCAGACTTGTACACCACCACAACCCGGGGAGCCTGTAAAAATCGCTCATACCCTTTATTGCATTTCTCAGAAGCCCCATGATGTTTGGGAGATCCTGCAGTATCTCAGGTGGCCTGAAAATCCCATTCCAATGAGCCAGATTGTGCTAAAAATCGAAGGTAAATTAATTGGAGCCTCAAGTACGATGGATGCTGGCCTGGAAAAGAGAGCAAATTTTATGAGCTTCGAAGTCGATACAACATTAAACAACAAAATACCCGGAATATTGATGAACATTGGATTGACCTTGGGATTTTTTTAACTCACAGGTCCTTGAAAGCTCTGATAAAAGACTTGCATACGTTAAATCGCCAAAATCGAGTCAATCAACGCTACATACGACTCTATCCGACCTACAAATAGCGTGGTTTCCGGATGAAACTTATTCTTAGCAAGTTAATAAGTCTAAAAATGAAGACACATATCAAAACGAGAGCCCTGTTATGCGTGTAAGAATGAATTACAGCAGAGGGAACGGGAGCTATATATTGTGAACTGGATCGTAGGATTGAATCAATTGACATGATTTTTACTGTGCGCGTCCGCGAGTCCATTTAAAGTACACGCTTTAGTCTGCGCTTACTCGGAATCGTGATATACTCCCCCCCTCGGAGTCCAGTTACACCGTCTTCAAGTGGTGAATTCATCGGACGGTGAACGTTGTCCATATCTGACTAAAGATATCTTTCCTTTCTTTAGCAATGGAGCAATACTGAGACATGTTTACATTACTCGGTATTATCTCTACGTTCCTTCATGATGCGCCCTGAAGA
Source organism: Podosphaera aphanis (assembly GCA_022627015.2). NCBI lineage: Eukaryota > Fungi > Ascomycota > Leotiomycetes > Helotiales > Erysiphaceae > Podosphaera > Podosphaera aphanis. The sequence goes on from JAKRRZ010000282.1 coordinate 18,346, forward strand.
GATGAATTGTTTTGCCAATGAAGAGCCTTTTGTCAACCTGTGCTTCGGTCAAATTGGCACTATCGAAAATAATATTTGACGTGCGAGAGCTATTGCCAGCATACCTGTATGTATCTCAGGGGAGCTCTACCATGAAGTCTCGGAGCAAATTTTTTCACTCCTCATAGGAGACCCATAAACAGCAAGAATATGCTTAAGATGAAGAGCAGCGAACTAGTCGAAACGATGGGAGCACGATTTACTCCGTCAAATTCAGCAAGGCGAAGAGACTACTACGTTGGTGTTTAGTTTAATTTGGGAGATGGTTTCTGAGAATCAAAGCGTTCTGTCCGCGATCCTCCAAATCTACTAAGCAAACTGAACCGATTCGTACAGGTCTAACTTTGAGCGAATTTTACCTTTACTGGCACCCTGTTTGGCCGGCCCTTGATCCGAACAACAAGTTCCTGATCCTCTTTACTCAATTACATGTTCTAGCAAAGGCGCCGAAATGTCAGATGTAAGCTTCAAGCTTATTCCAGGGCGTACGATAGACAATAGGTGGCTTGAACTAGGCGTAAACTTTCTTGACACAAGAATATCCGATCAATTTTGAGGCATTGCACTCCCTGTGTCCAAAATGAGCAGGAGTCTCTCTCAATGTCGTTAGTCGTTGCCCAAATAGCTCACAATTGCTAGCTCGGCGGCAACTCTCCTGCGGGTGAAGCGGCATAATTGAATGATATAGACAACTAAATTGTAGTTGAAGATATTAAATTATGGTAAGGTATTTTCGTACAACCATATTTTCTGCATTTCAAAATTAATCTGAACGATGTAGAACCTCAAAACTCTCAAAATCCAGCAAGTTACAAGTAAATGACCACATAGTAACTAAGTTGCTTAACAGCCATAACACATTGGGTCGGGTGGTGTAGTGGTATACCGTCCGGGCCGGTCTTCCAAGTAGGGTTTGGGTAGTCTGAACATTTACTCCACTCGAGACAGAAGATCGCTGGTTCAACTCCAGCAGACCATACCTTACTGAGGGAAGCTATGATGATGATGGTGGCATGTCTGGATAACTCAAGATTTTTCGAGAGGTTTCCCTTGAGTGAGTTCCACGGATGGTTTAGTTCGGTAGGGGTGAAGAAAAAGCCGCCTGCCACAACCGTAGTGATTCTTGCAAATGATATCCGAGGCATGATGTTCATCATGACTAGATCATCATTGTATCTGACTGCAGTCGACACCTGCGTGGGCCATAAGGCGCCAAGTCAGGATTAAAGACAAAAAATAGATCAAAAAGAACCTCAACACAATAATTATGTCGCTTTCCATTTCCGTCAAAATTATCACGGGATCAAAATTTGCCAGGCAGAATCAAATTTCAAGGGGGGGAGTAAATTACGACTCCTTCCGTATATCGCATTACCTGACTAGCACGTGATATGCTCTGCACCGTCAACCTTCACCAACACAAGTAGTTTGTCGGCTCACTAGGTGAACCGTTTGAAGTAATTAAGTAGGTAAACGATATATCTAGTAAAGATGTCCTTGTTTCCTAGTAACTGGATAACAGCTAGCTAGTTCCCTTAAAACTGCAGCGCAGAGGAAAGGGGTCTTCTATCTTATTGCAGCACAATAGATAAAGATGCACAACAGTAACTTTAAGTCTACGACTTAGATTAGTTAACAGTATGCTTTTTTTTTCAATTAAATCTCTCTTACAAAGACAAATGAAAAGTTGGATGAACCCCGGCTTCGCTTAAGCACCCCGGTTTATGATATCTTCATATCATTCCGGAATTTGCATTATTCCGACATAGTTATATTGCAGAAAAGGAGCTTCCAATGATGTTTATCCCCCAAACTGCCTTTGCATCATGGATGTTGATGGCAGCCCTCCGACCATCGAGATTTTACGAACTTGTGAGCTGAATGCCGCGAAGCTTCTCTTCCTCTCGGCTCTCTCCAGCCGTGTCTGCCAGCTCCGTGGCATGGGTGTTTTTGCCATGCTGAAGTCAAAGATCGCATCCAGATGGTCAACGTGGCACAACGTGATGATGCAACACAAACCAAGGAATAAATACAGAAAACTTGGGCAAATGCTACTACTTAGTAAGCGCTAGGAGCCAAAGGCTCATTTTCAACCTGAGTACTTTGAATTTTATTAAATAAATACTCTTTGAGTACTCTGTCAGGGGAGACTTCTTCGGGAGAAAGAATGATTGAAAAGATAGGTCAATTAGGTTATTGACAGCGAGATTAACGAGATGAGGAATAACTCCTGAAAGGGTAGGGATGGTACAGAACGTCGTATGCTTTATCTAGGAGAAGCGAGGTGACTATTTATACTTGAGGCATTTATCATATCTGAACCCAACTACTACTGCTGGCCCGCATAAAGGTCGAATTGCTTGAGGATATGCAAGTATATATGCAGGTGAAAATTCTTTTCCTTGGTCAAAGCACAGAGAGAGGGGAAGGAGAGAAGGTCTGAAATTTCGCTGAAAGCCATTCCCCCCGACTTTAAGAGTAGTTTCCATATCACTTTCATTCATTTTTGACGTCTACTAAATACGTTTTAACTTAACGAAAAATGATTTCAGTAACTTGAACTTTGTCAGGTGTGAATAATAAACTGCACAGTTTCATATTTTCCACTCAAAAGTGTATTTTTCGTCTATAGCGCCGTCAACAGTGAAATTAGATAGTATTAGGTGATGAATGAAAGTGAGGCGGAACTGATCTTAGAGTCGGGGGGAATGGCTTTCAGCGAAATTTCAGACCTTCTCTCCTTTCCCTCTCTCTGTGCTTTGACCAAGGAAAAGAATTTTCACCTGCATATAGACTTGCATGTCCTCAAGCAATTCGACCTTTATGCGGGCCAGCAGTAGTATTGGAGTTACAACCCCTAGTAATACTGCCCAACGCATCAGTTAATCTAAGGATCGGAAACCAACAGGTTGTCACATCCGGAGCTAATAGAAATCCTGACATACTCATGGTTCATTTTCCAGGCAAGCACTGGAGTAGGCAACATTCTTGCTGATCTACACAAAATTGGCAAAGCTATTCGTGGAAAGTGGAACCTCGACAATAATCGGAGGGGGAAGCAAACAATCCAAAATATACTTCTAGTCTGTCCATCCAAAATTTAAACAGTTTAGGAAAGTTTTTTTCAAGGCGTTAGGACCCAGAACCCTCAAAATGCTATTCGACATAAAGGTAAAGAAGCCATCATAGGATTCCTAAAACCTTCCCGATGCCTCCTTTCATCTAATATTTTGACCAAAGACAGCTAATTCAAGTTATTCTATTCACCAGATGTTGTTGGAGGAATAGGGACGAACGTTCTAATGGGCACAAAACAAGGTATTAAGCAAATTGTGGGAAATGGAGTTGAGAGGAGACTTATCAGGTTTGGATGGGGGGATTGGTGTTCCGTTGATTACGGCGTCAACGCATTTGTGTACATATATCTAGTTTGCTGATCTCATCATGAGGAAGACAGATATAACCAATAGATCTAGGTTCGTTTTTCCCCTTTACCTTTTCACTAGTGCGAACCTTTCTTGCGCACCATTGTCTCCGATTCGATTGCCTGTCCGGGCCCGGATTTAGGACCGAGACCGCAGGTGCACGGTTTGGTTTCAACAAGGGCTTTTGATCGATCGTACTGACCCGGGATAGAAATTCGACAGATTCTCGGATAGCATACTCGACGCATCTTCCATTGCGCAGTGAAAGAGTCCTTAGCTTTCCGGTCGGGTCTGTGAGCTAATCTTGCGTTGCGTCGCATGCCAGCGAGAATTCGTGGCAAGGCGGTCTTGTAGAACTTCGTCCATCCGAAACATAGAATACCTAGCCAGGAGCATCGATAACTGTTCTAGCCGTCGTTTCCCAGCGACACCGGCATCCGTCGGGAAGGTCTACAGGTGTGGAGATACTACGGTGAAACTTCTTTTTGAACTTGCTGTTTCTGAACTGACCATCCTCGGTCGTCGCGAGTGGTACATGGGATTCTGTGATACTTCGGCCCATAATAAAGGTCTAGATCAACAGAGATGAAGCGACCGCTATCTATGTTTGTGTAGTTTCTCTGTCAAGATTCATGTAGTGCGATGTTTCGCTCGACATGCGAATCATCTCGTCGTCGTTAATTTCACGATTGATGACAACCATTGAACCTTTTTCATAGGGTTTAATCAGATCAAAATGAGATACAGAGGGGTCGGAGAAAGCTGTTGTGAGTGCGGAGATCCTAAATCTTCAATTGGCTCGGGTGTACGATTAATTATATTATGCCTGTATTTCCTCTAAACAGAACGTTTTTTCGGATGAGCTTCGTAGAAAAAGCTTTCCTAATAATTTTCTCTTTAGGGTATATCTATATCTCGTTAATGATGATAACAGCCATAGCTACATCTTCTGTGAACATTCCTTTCTCAAGAGATTCGTCAAATAACCTTTTTTCTGCAATGCGTTCATTTTCTCCGATTATTTCCTCCGTTTTTCTTCTCGTTCAACCTTGAACAAACTTTTTTGTGAATCTCATGACTTCACGCAATTTGATTTTCTCTCCTCAAAAAGGGCGTTTATTTTCTGGTAGTATGCATGTATACATTGCATCTAGCTTCAGGCTGATGGCCCTGAGACCTTTCCATCGATCTTCGTCTGTAGCTCCGAATCCTGTTACGCGGGCTACCTAGGAAGCATTGTCTTACGAATTCCTAAAATATCTGAGCCGTTTGCGGACTTGAGATCTGGGCCAAGCGCTTTTCTTGTATCCGGATGACATTTAAATGATCCGCAAAGTTATTATAGGGTTATGTCCCCGAGATACTCTGACCGTTGACCGAAGAGGCCGCTGCTAAGTCATATTTTTATATTTATTCGATCTAGGAAGTAAGCCAGGATAAGTGTTCTAGATTGAGGCTAAATACGCCTCGATAGTTTTGACTTCATTCATGGCCCTTGGATTATTACTCCTTTGGGACCCACACTCCAGCTCCCGGTAGTACTGATTGTGCCTGTAAAGACATTAACCCTGGAAGGTAGAGTAACTCAGAAAGCGAGCCATTCGTCCATGTAGACACATTCACTCGGTGCCACTGGCCCGCCTTCTTCGCAAAGGTCAAATACTGGACACCTTCCACAGGGAACCTCTGAAATGGGATCAGTCTTTTGATCCTCATTAACCATAGTTGCCCGTAAGGTCCGATAGCCCCAACGAGTGCCACACATGACTTTTTCGATTTTATTATCAAAAATCAGGGTATCCAGTAACTGTTGCACGTCGAAAGGTGTGAGTGTCTGATTAAATACGGCAGACTCTTCAACTTTCAATGTTAGTTCTTCTAGAGACAAGTACTTGTCGTAGCCAGGAGGCATTGGTAGAAATTCAACAGGACCTGATCTATTTTGCTCAAGGCCCCTTTTGCGTTGAGCCTTGACTTCCTCCGGTCTCAATCCTGTGAGTTTCTTGGACGTCGTCGAAGCTTTGCTACGACTCCAAGAGTGCACTTGAATATGCTTTTGTAGGAGCATCAAAGCTGCGCTGACAAACGCTTCATCTAACTCACCATCTGAGAACCATGGCCCTCCCGAAACTTTCTCGTGTGGCCTCAGTTCGGACCTAATGTAGGTCTTTCTGTTTGGGTTCTCAGCCGACTTTATTTCACAGATGTAATTCTTAGCCACGAGGTGTCTGATACTTGCGGAGAAGATAACTTCGTGAAGATTAGTCCGGGCTTTCGCAGCCTTTGACCAAACACCTTGTTCGCCAGAATCGTCTATAACGGCATAGACTAGTTCCTGTTCGGCCGTGAGAGATCGATATCTAAGTGAAATTTGTGTTAATTTTGGGGTGAGATCTGGGGGCTTAAAACAAACTTTTTGGCCTCTTCCTGATTTCTTACCATCCAGCCCATGCCTTGTGAGTTGTTGACGACTTTAAAGAGTTTTTCGTCGAGTAACTTTTGAATGACCAAAAGAAGGTTCTTGATGTTTTCTGTGAGTGCGACATCTCCGAGTTCCTGAAGCTCATTCTGGTGAAAAACGTGTTGAGGGTCTTCTGCTTGGATGGGATAGCAGGATGCATAGAGTTGGTCCTTCAGAACACAGATCTGAGACTCGCTGAGCATAGGAGCATCCGCCATCGTATACCGTTACAAATGGTGAGGTTATCGTATTCGAAATTGTGTGTGCTGAAGATATCCGGGCTTGAGAAAATGCTACTTATCATTATTTGTTCCCACCTAAGCTAACCTAGGCACAAAAATGGAAATATTTTCTCTGACAAATAATTGTACATGTCATTAGTAATGAATAGGGTCGGACGGTGGTGTGGTACACCGTCCGGCCACTCTCCCAAGTAGAGTCTGGGTAGCCGAGGCACATGCCCCACTTGAGACAGGGGAAAGCTGGTTCGAATCCAGCAAGACCCTCACGCCACATTTCTCGCCTGGTCATGTATGTGACGAGGCCGTAGGCACACAGGACAGCCGTGGGTGGCTGAAATGCGTTCCTACGACAGACATAAACGGTTGAGAGTGTCAAAGATCATGTTCGCTTATAGCTTAGTCATACATTTGCGTGTATTTATTGTAGCACACACACAGACTGTGAACAATATAATTCATACTTTACCGTCATAACGATATATCGCTGATAGGTTATG
>JAKRRZ010000283.1:0-24984 GCA_022627015.2 Podosphaera aphanis
TGGCTCAAACGTAGGTATTGGGAAAAGTCGGGCACCGGATGGGCACTGCTGTAGCTTGGAGGATCATGTATTCTAGATATCCTTCATACGTCCTATATCCCTACGGGATGGTGGCCTGGCCCACAACGGACGATAAATAGTACACACACACACACACATCTTCAATTTTCGAACCCGCTTTAGTTCCACAACAACACAACGCGCAATCAACGACGACTGTCATCTGTTCTTCACACCATATATTTACCTGAAATCTAGGCTATGTCTTATCATTAAATTTTCAAGTAAGAATTAGTTACCCGAAAAGTAAGTCTCACACATCTCATGGCTATTAGCAATTTTTAATGTTTAAAAGGCAAACGAAGAACACAATAGCACATGCATCGTCGAACGGTTAAGGAAGAATAATTCCTGGATGTTCTGGGGTTTTCCAGGGACTCGAGCAGGTCCATGTGTTTTTTGGGAGAGAAATTGGGGCAAGATGACCGGAGAAACCTATCGTCAGCGTATCTCGCCCTATGCTTTGGGCTTTATCAGCTCTCTCCCAACAAATAATGGCCTGGCGATACTCATGCATGATAACGCACCGGTTCATACCGCGGCACCTGCAAGGGAATACCTCGAAGCCAATGGCGTTGTACCAATGGCTTGGCCGCCATTCTCCCCAGATCTCAATCCCATTGAGAATGTATGGGGTTTAATGAAAACCTACATACAAGAACATCATGTCGATTCTATTGGCACCAGGCAGCGTACTAGAGCTCAAACACGACCCATTGTGCTAGAGGCATGGCGAGAGTGCACAACTCCTGAGAGGCTTTTACCAATTCTTCAGGGTATGCATGGTAGACGTGAGGCCGTTATCCAGGTTTAAGGTGGTTCTATTCCTTATTAGTTGTAGAAGTAATAGTTTATCTTCATGAAATTTAATGTATATCTTAATCACAACATTTTCGTGAAGCGTTTAGTCAGAAATTTTAGTACAAAATGCAAGGGTGAAAACATTTTACAAAAAAGATTCGCCAGGGGATTGTACCAATCCCATGTTACCATTGCAGATGAGCCCTGACACTTTTGTGGAGAGCCTCAGCCCAATTCGTTAATGATCGTGCAGATACTTTCCATATTCATATGAAGATTGACCAGAGAAACCTCATGGGAGGAAAATTTAGCCCTGTAGCCCTGTAGGTTAAGAATGGCACAGTGGGGCAATACCTAGCTTCAGGGGTATATCCCTACTAGTGTTTATACTAGACAAGGAACAAAATAATTATGCCTGATAATTAGGAAGTCCAGGTCATGATCTCACATCGAAAATCATTGTTTCATTTCTTTTCTTGCACCAATGTCGCGGCAACCAATATCATCTACTTCGAACTTGCAATAGGCCATTCAGGCACTTGAGCGTGAGCAAGAGAGTGAGTAGGAGTGAACTTGAAAAAAAGGGGCTCTCAAGCGTCACCCAGCACTGAATAAGTCTACCATATCTCCTGAGATTAAAAAAAAGCGAAGAGATTGATCAGAAGCTCAAGTCGATTCGATCCATGAGTAGTGGATTTCAATCCTTTGAATAGATGAAACTTGGGCAAGAGAAGGCCATCTTTCGAGACGCTGGATTATCAGAAAGGTCAGGTTCTTACTGTTCAGCTTACAAGACCTCGACGACTAAAATTTTTATCAAGTTAGGGAAATAACTTGAAGTCGACTGTATCACTAAGACAATGAAGAAGAGAATCCATTGGATATTTTAGGCGTCCTTTGCGGAATCTAAGAAAAGTCCCATTCAGTCTTGGAAAAGTTGTGAGAATATCACATCCTATAGCTTTTCTAAGAGGATAGCACCTCTTTTACGTTGCATTACTAAATCGCGAACTGGGCTTTCTATCATGCAGGATAATGTTCCTTCTCATGCCGCTACTAGAACGATGGAAGAGCTTGAGGAGAGGTCAATCACTCCTGTTGATTGGCCACTTTACTCGCCTGACCTCAATCAAATACAACATATCTGGGAAATTACGGAAAATAAGATACAGTTCAAGTGTCTAGATTTGGGTAGGGAGAAGCAGCGGTCGGATCAGACTCGTGCGATTGTGAAGGTTGGGTGGGATTCCGTGAATATCCAGCAACTCAAAAATCCCATTGAAAGCATGCAAGATAAATACCAGATCGTAGTAGATCCCATCGGAGGGCTAACCAAGTACCAGAATTTCGATTCTTTACGCCATTTCCATAGATGTTGTAGTTAGATAATCACGCTGTACAAAACAGGCTTAGTTCTAGGAGCTCGCTTAAATGTGCAAAATCAACCGCCTGGTAAAATCGCCATACAAATTATCCTTGCCATATCTCTATAATGAGGTACTAGTACTTGTACATCTTTTTTTAGCTAGGACTAACTGACCCACTAATCACCTCTGTTTTGGACCCATTGTGCCCTACCCTTGAAGCGTGGTAGAATTAAATGTACATGTTGGTGCAATTACCCGCTAAAGGATTCACTTTGTTGTTCCTGCAGTCTGCACGACTACAGAATACATGTACATGTGATAGTAACAGCGGACAGATTATCGCGTTGCCGAGTGAACAGATAAACTTCATTTCTCATCCTTGTGTAAAGCGCAGAATGCTTAGTTTCCATGGACACCATCTACATGTACAAGTGACTTTGCTCGTCCTTGGAATATTCTTAGCAGCGCTGATCTCTCCAAAATTAGTACATATAAGTATATTTCCATCGGCTTCTGGACCTAGCTCACTCAACAAATTTATCTGGAAAAGGATCACAGCGACATTTCTACGGCAAGATCGCTAATGAAGGTAATGAATAAAATCAGTGTGTATCTGTGATGATAGAATAGTATCGTCGAATCTGAATTCATCCCAAAGATTAATAGAGTATGGAATGAAGCCAAGTGACTATAAAGAACTAGTTAAGTGATTTGTGGGCTTTTTTTATATAAATAGGTTGTTTTGGCCAGAAGCGCCGCCATTACTCTTGTGAAATGTGAAGAAAGTTAGGATTGACGTGCAATATCTAGTTGTATACATGCGTAGCTAAGCCTATGCCTGAGATTTGGGAGGGATGCCGATAAGCGGGTGGTACATGTGCTAACATCTACTAGTAATGACCAAGGAGGTCTTAGGACTAAGGGCAAAGGTTAGTTGTACTCTTTTTAGTCATCAACATGTACATTTAGTTGTTTCAGCCTCCAGTGCGATTTTTTTATAATTGTATGTACATTGATCTGCTTGTCCGTGGAAGATTCTCCAAGTCAGTGTCACTCAGTGGAAGCAAGATGCTAGCAAATAACGGGAAAACATGAAGCTCGTTGTTGTGCCGTTGCTAGGTGTAAACATTCAACTGCACCAGGGATATTGTACAACTTCGAATAATAAAATATTTTCGTCCTTCATAAGAGCACATTGTTTCTGTAAGCTAAATCCTGACGCCAGGCAGGCTCTATCTAGTCGCAGACTTAGTTAAATTCATATTAAATATCGCTCGCTTCTCCTAAATTACATGCCCGCGCGCGCTGGCATAACTTCACAGGCCTCAGCTACGCTAAGATTGGTAAGGCAAGCGAAAGCTTAGCCTTTCTGAGCTACCACTCCTGTACTAACCCGCACCAGTCTTTATTTTTGAGAGACGATTTCTAACCAATATCAACAATAAACAAAACTTCTCACACAATTTTCCATCTATTCACAGCAACTCAGTCAAGCTCTTTTGGTACACACATCTCTCCTCATCATTGCAGACCTGGGTGATAATCAATTGCACAGCAACAATTTCCCATGGTTCCGGTGCAATCGTGTTGACATCTTCCGCAACAGTCACAGCTTAGGCGAACTCGAAATAAACGTGCTTGGAAAGATTCAATCTAAGCATACTTGTTTCAAGCAAACCATCTTGCCCTGTGGTGCCCATCGTCGCGTTTATTTACTTTCCAGAAGCTCAGGTTCACGCGCCCAAACACTTATATAACGCGAGATTCTAACTGTCACTTAGTTTCATATTAATACTTAATTGACCGTTAGGATATAAGAATTTACAATGCCTCCGGTAAATTGAATCCCTACTCAATGAAAACAACACTTGACTCTCGCGTCACCCACCCATTGCGCCCAGAAGATAGCTAACATGTGGTCACAGAATCGTGTTACTACCCGTAGAGGAGCTGCAATTGAAAATAACGAAAATAATGCCGCAGTCACCACAAGGCTAACTCGATCTAAGTCTGCCACATTAACTCAAGAGAAAGTTCTGAAAAAACCCTTACAATCCAAAAAGTCTATCATTAACGCGCAGCCAACACGAAGGCGTGCGGCTCTAGGTGATGTGAGCAATGTCACAAAGGGCGATCTTATAGAAAGTAAAAAGGGTATTGGAAAGACCGGCCTTGTGTCAAAAGCGGCACAACCCACTGGAGTTCAAAAAAATATAGCGCGTCCTGTTTCAACGAGAACTCACATCTCCAGTAAGATAACCAGCAAGAAGCCAGATCGAGCTGGCTCTGGTGTCCTTGCAGGTAAGAGGAAGACGGGCCCTACTTCAATGAAAGAAGAGACTCCAGCAGACAAGCAGCAACCAACGAGAAAGAAGATTCATATCGAAGTAGAACAACACGTAGAGGCTGAAGTAAAGGAGAGCAAAATCTGCGCCAGTGTCGAAGACGAAAAAGGGCCTACCCAACAACAGCTTAATGAACTCGTGCAAGATCTTGACCAAGAAGATATTGACGATCCGCTAATGGTGTCTGAATACGTCGTAGAGATTTTTGAATATCTTCGAAAGCTTGAATTATCCACCCGACCAAATCCAAATTATATGGATCACCAAGAAGATTTGGAGTGGAAGATGCGCGCTATCCTCGTTGACTGGCTCATCGAAGTTCATACTCGATATCATCTCTTGCCTGAAACTTTATTTCTCGCTGTCAATATTATTGATCGTTTCCTCTCCACCAAGGCTGTCCAGCTTGATCGACTTCAGCTGGTAGGTGTAACGGCTATGTTTATTGCATCAAAATATGAGGAGGTCTTGACTCCACACGTTGCTAACTTTCGCCATGTCGCCGATGATGGATTCACCGAAGCTGAAATTTTAAGTGCCGAGCGTTATGTACTTAATGCTCTTAATTACGACCTAAGTTATCCTAACCCTATGAATTTTCTCAGAAGAATATCAAAGGCAGATGACTATGACATACAAACTCGAACACTTGCTAAATATCTCATGGAGATCAGTCTCCTTGATCATAGATTCATGAATTATCTTCCTAGTCACATCGCCGCGGCTTCAATGTATACAGCTCGCAAGATTTTAGAAAGGGGTGACTGGGTAATAACTGATTTATATTTTTAAATTTATGATATGCTGACGTCAAAATAGAACCCAACTTTGTGTCATTATGCTGGCTATGACGAGAACCAGATACAACCAGTATTCATGCTTATGGTCGACTACCTTGCACGCCCGATCGTATATGAAGCCTTGTTCAAAAAATATGCCAGCAGGAGATTTCTCAAAGGTAATTATCCTGAATCAATTTACGGTTCTATATCATTAACTATACCAGCTTCGATATTCACAGGTAAATGGGCCAAAAATTATGCCGAAAAAAATGGTATTGACACTTCACTCCCTCTTGAAACGGATTCACGGTAAATAACTAAGAGCTGGGATCAAACTTGCTTACCACATTCTCAAAACATCTCAACCCATACACCAGACGGAACACAGTTCACTATTACGACACACAGACGAATTTCTAAATTATTCTGATTAAACTCTGTGAAATACACGCGAAAATCAGGGGTGTAATGGAACAATTAATTTTACTCAACAAAGCTCGAACCTGAGCTGTATTTTCTCTTTACTGGACAGGCGTCATTTCATACATCTAAGGTAGGCGTCTGGTTTATTCTCTTTTGAAATCCTTCTACAAAATGGGTAATATTGGGCTACCACTGTAGAATATAAAAGTAAAGGCAGCAACAGATAATCATTTATACAAGATGCTGGGTCGGCAAAGGGGTTTGTTTATAAATTTGTGGAACTCTGTACATATATCGGAGCACCAGAATATGCTCGCAAAGATGTTCATCCTCCATCATTGCACGTAGTACAAGTTATTGCTTTGAAGCTTTTCCTTTTTGGTATAGGATAAATTAATAAAGTGGACAGAAGGAACTTTATCATGATGGTTATTAGGCACGAACTTATTTTGCCTCATTTCGGATTTGGGGAAACAGTTTCATGCGCCCTTAAATGCAGATAATATTTTCCCCGAGTTTACGTCCATGATCCTATTATGCCAATTTATCATACTAGGTCCTGACTTGTCATTGAGAACTCTATGTTCAAAAAGTAACAACCTGACTATCTACTTTTACGTACAGGGTCTTCATATGTATTTTAGGGAAAGTACAAAGTTTGATCTAATAAACTTTAGAGCCGGATAATTGCAAAGTTGTAAATATGTCCTCTGATCTTTGGAAATTTTACCGTTTCGAAGCCTTAAATAGAGAATTTCGAGCCTCTATACCCAACTCAATTAGATGTAGTGTACAAGTACCCTTACTTGGAAGTGTACGGATGTGCCAATTACATACATGTATGGTGTCGGAACATGAAAATCAACAACTTTCGGCTCTATAAACACCAAGTTTTTTAAGCCCCAATGAATTTGACCAGCACACTCTAAAATTAAAATTCTTTTCATTACTTGATAGATGAGTACATAAATAATAATTTTATCAATCGAATTTTATCTGAAAGGCACTGGTTGTGAAGTTATTTACGCTTAAAATTCTGATAATTTGTATGGGAGCTCAAGATTTGAAACACGTACGATCCATCTGCCCCACACCTAATCGGCGAATCAGAATCGATGCATGTGACCTGCAGTCGCCCAAAATAGTCATGTGATTCTGAATCGAAAACCTGCAGTTAGATGTAGCGATATTTGTGAACCTTTATTACGATATTTTATGGGGCTGACCGTTAAAAGATGCATATAACGATGGTCTCGCTTAAAAAATGGGGTATGCACGGACGAAAACCGTCGCAATATTTGAAACAAATAGTTGATTTTCAAGTTCCGACACTATACATGTAGTCCATGCATATGTACATGTATATGTAGCGATGATGCACAGAATAACGTCGGGCCCTTGCGCCGGTATACTGGCCCGAGCGGGTGGATCATAACGCCATTTACCCCGCTGAAGACTCAGTCCCAGAGGGCATTCCTCAGTGGTAGAATCTCATTAGGAAATCCATCATGGAGGCAGAAGAATCTACGTATACGTGTACCCTGTCCGAACTCGTCCATTTCTACTTTCTACGTCGCGATTTGTCGGTCGGCCGAGGAACGAAAATTGTACCCGTGCGAATCTAATTTACTTCGGCGGCCGTGGACGCGTGAGGCGGGGCTCTCCGCGGATCGTCTCGTTCGACGCGAGCGAGTGCTCGGATCCTGAGAGACCTTTCTCGGCGGTCAGGCGGTTGCCGCGCGAGGCACAGTCCTCGTGACGCGTCAGCAGCGTTGCTACATGCAACGGACATGCATCGGCATCGGTATCGATCGGCATCGTTATGCAGGTGTAGGTGTAGGGCTGCGGCGTCGATCGGAGCTGCATAGGCTGTGCCGACGGGCTCTAACGGCGTCCGCATCGATGATCCCACAAGTGGAAAGACGTACATGGCCGCGACGCGCTGGCTCTGGTTCCTTTTTATAATGTTGCTTGTGTTGGATCGGTTTCGCTGTGACTTTTTGAGGTCCTCTTCATCATGAACGAACAGCCAGAAATGAAGTTGTACTAGTAGATGCGGCTGCGCGACAAATTTTGCTCACACATGTAGTAGCGTTGCAGACATAAGATGAACAAACAACGCTGGTCAAAATGGGACGGGAATAAGAATTCATCCACGTGCAATTCAGAAGTTCGACGCAAATCCTTTGGGCAATTCACAGAGTACTAATCTACACAACCGAATGAGTTAAGATACTGTTGGGACGTCAAACGTGGGAGACAAAATAAGTGACTCATCAAACGAACAAGAACCGTACCTGGCTGATTGCACAGCTTATTGTCCGTCGACTTCTACTAATAGTGAGATATATCGTGCATTAGTTACGTAAGCCGTAAGTAAGAATTTTCGGAGAATTTGCCAATTTGGCGGGACAGGGATGGCTCATCCGCAGCACCCGTCGAATTTATACGCGCTAAACGAATGATGTCTTAAATACCATACGTTTTTCTACCAGCTTCGTGACAGATAATTTCCGGTGCCGATATCTTCATCTTAACATATATCGACAAGGGCGTCATGAGGATTTTGCAATGATGGATGGTGTAACCATTGGTGTTTGGAATGAGCTCGGCTCATGTTGCTCTGGCAACTAAGCTGCGGCTAATCAGTAGCGCGACTGTCAAAGCTATATCATATTATAATTTCGAGCCCGGATCGCATCTTGAATCCAACAAGACTATCATCACTCCTCGGAAAATCATGTCCCTTAGAATACACCAGCACCGAAGTTTCCGATACATTCCAAGGTCTTCGTAGAGCAGAAAATGTGAAATTTTTGACGTGAAGCGAAAAAAGTCTCGCGTGACCTTCCAAAGAAATGCTTGACCTGGTATGGAAAACTCGGTACTATCATTAGTTAGTCGACTAATTTTTGCATCTTCATATTTATACACAGTCCATGTCACAGCGCTAGAAAACATGAGGAGTTCCTAGAATCCAGAATCTGAGAAGTTTAAGATCTTTTTTTACCGTCAGTCGGAAAATAGGGGTTTGAGAGATACTCGCTTCGCAATTAGTGAGCTTTTGTGACAGTGATTAGAATCATTACTTCTTCCTCTAAAGTCTATCACTTGGGAGACTTGACCGGATCATATCTGTTTACTGAATACTTTACTGTAGACTCGTCAATTAAGTGCGAGCAAATTTGCGGGTTAGTTCCGGCCTCGCCTTGCGTCTCCCTAGGATCACTTGTCATCCTTGTATAATCGTGAACGTTGGACCAACAGAATTATTACGATTTTCGCTTAAATTAAATGCTATTTGAACAAATTTATGATTAACCCCTGACACTCATCGTGCCATTATTCATGGTATCGATCTACTCAATCCCGTCTCTAGCTTTCTCGGGAGATCAAAATAGATACTGAAAAGTACGGAGGAGAGTCTGAATATTCCGTATAGTACAGTTCTCATAAGTTTTCGATGTTTGTTTCACAGTCACTTTTGCGTCTTGTGAGACTTGCGAGAGCTTCTGAGTGAGCCACTGTGCTATCTGATGAGCTGGCGAAAATGGGGTTCACTGGTAGCTTTCCTTATTCGCACAAAATGTCTAACCACAAAATTTTTTCTTAGCGACCGCGACTTGGTACGCATACTTGCGATATGTGTGTGCAATTCACGGTAGCAGTCCGCGTCATGGCTATAAAGTCACGTGTTTTATACCTGCAAACTGACGACTGTTTTCGTCTCCTTTTCCGGCGTATGCTGTAATGATCACATTTCTGTTCTCCTGAAGATGAGTTCTTGTAGACTTCACATACTAACGCTAGTTGAAAACCGATAGCTCCGTCTGGACTTCTGTTCGTAGGTATTAATAAACTTACTGTTCTGCGTTAGCATCTTTTTTTGTCTTATATCCCCCTATATACCTGATACATTTAACATTTGTCTCAATAAATATACGGAAATTTTCGAAAAGTGTCTGGAGTTTCGAAATTATTAGAGGTTTTCGCTTTCCTTCCTTTTAACCCAGACGGGTAAATAGCATTCGTTACCTATCCCGGTGAGTCCCATCTTGTTTGAGCAAAATGATTTGGCGAAGCCGAAGCGAAATCTAGAAGATAGAATACGCGAGATATGAATTCAACTCTCACTCCCACTGGAGGGTTATCATCTATTAATGTTGCGAATTAATATCACCGTCATCGAAGCTCTTCTGAAGAATCTTTAGATGAAACGGCCACTTAGAGTAGACCATCTAGATGGAGCCCGACCATCCCAAAAATTAGTGTGCTTGCGGCTGTTTTCTTTATCAGAACCCCTTGGACGAAAGCGGTTACCCTGACCCGTTGTCTGAAAATATATTCACTCTTGTCAAATTCCCTCAAGGTATGCTAATGTTTTCAGAAATTAAAATAAAATTGTTCATATATAAGCCTGCTGAGCCTGGACAACCTTGAGGTATACTTGGACATTAAACACAAACTAGACAATCAAAGACTACATCTCACTTTGCAGAATTCTTTCCTCTTTCGCTTGCTTCTACAAAGAAATATTTATCAACATTTGCAAAGATTTAGAGACAGACAAGAAGAAAGATCAGGGGTAAGGAAGACAATAAACAGCATGATACACAAACCTCTAACGAGTTCTCAGAGCATCAACAACCAAAAGACGAGTGGAATTCGTTATCACTAGACGGCTAGTCGCAACAGGTTCGTATCCAAATCTCAGATTTACTATCAAAGTTCCAGATTTCTTGTCCTTGCTTGCACTTCAAGGATTTTGCGTTAATAGTGGATAGCAAAAGTCAATAAAAAATCGAAGCTTCAACCCAAAAGATATTGACTCACACTTGATGTACAACAGCGAATACGCGTAGGTGATATTGCTGTTGCAAATAAGTTCGCGAAAAAGAACTTGACAGAAGATATTCATAATATTATAACTTTGGCCATTACTAGCCGAAACACATCATTCAAATGACAAATTCTTCCCAGGCGACAAATTATCTCGAAAATTTGCAAAATTATCATTCGCAATTTATTCCTGACTTGAACGTATTGTATCAGAAAGAAAGTTTTAACCAAGACCCGATTTTTTATCCAATATGCGGACAACAACAAATCGAAGATAGATTTTTAAGCAATGAACACCAAAAATATCATCATGGACTTCAAAAATACGTAAGATAAAGCCCTGATCTTTGCTTATCCGTGTATAATAATATTTTACAGAAATGTGATCATCACGAGGACCATGTTCGCAATGCAGTGGCACTAGCAGAAACGCCAATAAACTCAGATATTACCGGATTCCAAAGTAGAACTGAAGGTAAAAGTAAAAACACAACAACCCAACTGTTGTTAAGGCACGGTGGCCGGATCGAAAAGTCTCGATTCAAAAACCCAAAGAAAGTTAGAGCGGAGACGAAATTTCCGACGTTAGAAAAGCCTCTAAGTGAGTTAACAAAAGATATGACTCAAATTCACGTTGTGGATATCGAGGCATATGTCAATCGACCCCCTCGTCAGAGACAGGATGAAGTTAAAGATGACGGTAAAAAACCTGGAAAAGTGAAGCGGCCAATGAATTCATTTATGCTTTATCGCAAAGCTTTTCAAAATAAAGCAAAGTTTTGGTGCTCGCAGAATAATCATCAGATTGTGTCACGGGTCTGTGGGGATAGCTGGCCACTTGAGCCTAACTCTATCAAAGAGCAGTTTAAAAAATGGGCTAGAACTGAGCGGCATAATCATCAAATAGCATTCCCACAGTACAAGTTCTCTCCGAGCAAGCCAATTGTGGGGAAGTCAGTTCCGAAGCAGAGCGTTGCTGCTGTGGCAGCTTTAGATGATTCAGAATTTGAAGCTTGCAATTGGAAGAAACATCAACGGAATGAAAAGCAGGGTGATAATTTCACCAAGCATAACACTGAGCATCCATGTTCAATAAGAGAACAATCTGTAGGTACAAATCCAAAGAAAACAAATTATAAGAAGTCATCTAATATAGAAAAGCAAATGATAGCCCCATATGATGCAACTAGGCTAGATAATATGGAGATTTATCATTCATCGACTCGGGAAAATGAACTTGCGCCAGAAGCGCCTGGAACTAGTATGGAAAAGATGGATGTTCTAAGCCCGTCATATTTTGACAAATTGATAGAAAATATTGCAGGATTATGCAATACGCCAGATCAAAACAATCACTGCTATTACAAGCCCTATCCAAATCCAGGGAATATGATAGACCCATGCCTACTGAGCCTATGCCAGATGACGGGTTTTACCCCCTGCGAGCCCACTCCAAATTTCTCTTATAGAGACCTTGAGTCTCTAATGAGACCAGGCAGTATCGAGTATGAAGGGCAGGAGCGATTCCGAGACCCTGGGTTAAATTCAGTGGAAAAAGAAAGTAATGATTATGTTTTGTGCGAGAATGGCGAGTGGCCGGTCGAGCTCAAAGATTGCGAAGAGCTCGACAAGTGGTTAGTTATCCAGTGATGAAGCGATTGAATTCGTTCGAAAGATCAAAGTATTTTGGCGCTATCTGTGGAAAGTAGTTTGTTGGTTTTAGAGTTGATTGTAGTCTCTTAGACATTAGACATGATACATTGTAACAAAATAGGTTGAGCCTACTTGGGCCGCGTCTTTTTGGGTATTGGGCAAATTTAGGAGAGGTTTGTGTATCCCGGGTTTGGAAGAAATTCAAGATGTTGTTGCGAGAGAAGAGTGCTGGAGCTTCTCCTAGCGGCAAATGTACATGTAATCTAAAACTTAGGGGAGGGAACTTTATAAATTCTTGAGACTTCATAGAAGTTACTTTAGTGCCATGTGGGGTCCGCAAACGTGGTTAACAAAGCTGTATTAGATAATTATCTAGATTAGGCTAAGCGATTGATTTAGCTTGCCATATCTAGTAGATCCTGGAACTTTAAGGCTTTATGGTCATTAACTATACAAGAAGCCTATGAACCAGGCCCTAAATGTATGGAGACCTAGGTAATAAACTAGTAAGTAAAATTTTGACTCATGTTTAAATATTCCTATTCACGTCAGCCTACAGGTTCAGGATGCAAAACGGATGCAGAATCTTCCTCACCTTCCGCCATATCAAACCGAGATGGTGCGTACAGTAACAAGAGAAGTGCGGGAACTTGACAAGGACGTGTCGAACATTTTACAGTCAATAAATGGATCTTTTGAACCCTCTGCTGACCCGGCCACATCCTGTACTCTCCTAGTCGACCATCTCTGTATGCGTCGCAATAAGCGATGTCTTCTTGCTTACCACCGCGCTCGAACCGAGAAACTTGAAGAAATGGTATGGAATGGGAATGACGTCACAGATCTAGTCGAACCCCACCGAGCCGGGCCACAAACCCATCTGGAGGTGAATGGCAGTAATCTTAGTCCCGAAGAAGAGGAATATATGAGACAATACAGTGATTTACTCGCAGCTTACAAAGGACAATGGACTGAAATTGATCTTACTGGAAGTTTGGAACCCCCACGAGATCTTTTCATCGACGTCAGAGTGATTAAAGATGCTGGTGAGATTGAGACAGAATACGGGTAATTTTCCCAGAATCGTCTGCAGATGAGAGATTGTTGCTGATATAATTCTACAGCACTATTAACCTTACTAAGAACTCACAGTTCTATGTTCGATTTACAGATGTCGAACGGTTAATTGCACAAGGCTACTTACAAAAGCTGAGCTAAAGCCCGAGTCAGAATCACCATATTTAGATGTGCCTGTCATCGCAAATAATACGTCTAAAATACTCAGACAAGGAAGTCAAAACTACATTCATCATCAATAAGTTATGTGTAGTTGAAGTACTTGAGAGCTTTCAAGAGATATCATCAGTTAATTATGGTCGACAAGCCATCTTACCATGAACTCCTGCCAGCTCGTTTTGCCTGTTCCCGATAGGCTTCTGAGCTCTACTCCAAAGCTTTATTCAATAACTACTTCTAGTTAACACCCTACATTACTTAAATCATACCAACAAAGGGTACACTGACATTGGCACAACAAGAGCCCAGAGCTAGCTGATGTCAGATTTATTACTATCAAATTTGTCGACAATTAAAACAAGAGATACGATAATAATAAAAAATACAATCTCTTGACTTTTCATCCTTAAGCTTCGTACAACACATATCAACTCTGTAGCTGAGTTTAAAATCTTAGTGAAGAGATCAAGTACCTAGTGGGAAGCTTCAAAAAGCTGCCTAAGTCATTGGGTAATTTTCGTGAATAATGATAAAGTGATGCAACTTGGTTCTTCAGCCCAAGCTCAAGCATGGATAGCCGAACGCTACCTCAAGTTTAAGGAGATCCATTTGCCATGGGTTCACGAAGTCTATATAGATGTGAAGCAACTTAGGACAAACTCGGACGTTGAAGAGTAAAAAGTGCTATCCATTTATCTTTTTGTTTGTTTTATGAATTAGAGTCTTAGACTGACACCCTAAATTTGCTATGGCTTCAAGACCTACCTGGCGCTCAAAGAGCGTGAAAAAATTCAGACTTCGGACACTTCGTCACTTTTACTGCACATTTGATAACAATCAAGATTCTGCAATGCCACTACCTTGGCAAGCAGGATATCACAACATTATTAAGGCTATGAGCTTTTGACCGATGGAAAATTGAGATAAATCTTGTTCTGTCCAATCATGCTTAAACAGATATGTTCCAATTCCCTGAGAAGGTGGTAGAGAGTACTAGATACGAACCAGCGGTTTTCCGATTTTTTATGAGAAGGTTATCAAACTATCCAGATTCTACCCTAGGGACCAACCCAGGTAGCTTGCCTCTATGCTACTTAAACCGTTTAATTGGCTTCTGTTACATGGGTATCAACGGTTAAGAAGATTATTATCAAAAAAGGCCGAACATGGAGCCGTATCTTCTACTTTGGCATAAAATTTGGACATTCGATAACGTGTTACATAGAGCATTTCTTCCTGAAAACAGAATTAAGAAACTCAACAAAAATAGGCAGATGAAACATGGTTGCTAGCTCTATCCCTTCTAAAAACTCAAACATAGCCCAGAGAAACGCCCATTTCGGGCATAAATGTATATAAGTCCTCCAAAGCCGTTAGAGTTTGTACTTCTCAGGATAGTCTGCTTATCTTATTCTCGCCAGGACAAGCCAAAAACAGGACTCTGATACACTTATATACATAAATATCTAAAGATAAGATAAGTACTGGAAAATATCATCTTATAGGAAGCATACAAATAAATTTTATAGATAAAAGTGATCACAGATCTGATGGACATTGAGATACTATGCGAAGTTAGAGTCGCATTATTTCAAAGATTTCATATAATTAGATTTGAAATGTTAGTTTGATAATTGAGTGATTCAGAAGACAAAAGTTTTCGCAGGTAGTATGGTACTTTAAAAGGAGGATGAAAATTCTCGAACAAGTTACATGTACTCGAAACCAGATTGCAAGCACCAAAATTGAACGTCGAAAATATCACAACTACATATACTCTTGAAATTGATGCAGAACAACTTGTTGTGCTGGCTCGGCTGAGGTGCCGGTATCAGTAATGATAGTTGTGCTTGGAAGAAGTACATGGAACCTCGTGATAGTCAGCAGAAGCATCGACTCTGATCTATAGAGAACATAAGTAGATGCTAGAAGATTCCAGAGGTCATGATCAGGAGTAATGGGATGGTATACATATCGAATCTTAATGTATACAAGATATCTCTTTCTCTCATCATATCATTAGACAGAT
Source organism: Podosphaera aphanis (assembly GCA_022627015.2). Classification (NCBI taxonomy): domain Eukaryota; kingdom Fungi; phylum Ascomycota; class Leotiomycetes; order Helotiales; family Erysiphaceae; genus Podosphaera; species Podosphaera aphanis. The sequence continues at coordinate 15,536 of JAKRRZ010000283.1, forward strand.
AATCAGATCATCCATCATAATACGCATTAAGTATTCATCACTCTATATCTATTCTCACCATCGGTTCACCACCTGTGTATCTTAAGGACATCTTCAGTGGCCAACATCCTGTCCTCCGTAAGCTCATAACCATAACACAACTCCCTGATTTAATCAACCACGTTAGCAATAGTACACAAAAATAATTTTCAACAACTTAAGCCTGAGAATCTGGATGGTATTGGGTGATGAAAACGAGACTTACACTAGTATTAAGTATTACTTTTATGTGCCTATTAAAACAGGAAGTGTCTAAAATGGAAGCGACATAGCATCCTAACTAGGCTTGCTTTCCGTAGAGTTTAAAATCAGGTGCTAAAAAAATGAAAGGATTGAGGCTAAGACTTGAAATAAATGATGTGGGGAGACCAGCTTAGAACTAAAGACTTAATCACTAAAAGTTTAGATACTCATTCGTTAGTTGCTGAAAATGGTTGCGAGCATTGAGACGCAATTATTTAGTTAGTATGCCCGTTACATCCAAAGTCGGCCCCAGGACTAGTTGTCAGAGGAGAAATCATGAAAGGCTGAATAAATAAATATGAAATCGTCCTGAATTGAATCCTGCATGTTTAGTGTTAGCGTCGAGATTAATTGGTTGAATCAGATCGCGAGCTAGTTTAGCGCCAGCCCAGGTCAACCTATCGCATCGAACGACCCACAACTGTGAACTATGCAAGATTGTTCGACATCTGCTGTGAGTCACGATTTAAGTAGGTCTTAATGCCATGTGGCAACCAAGGATGCTACTTCGGCGATCCCAGACAGCGTCTCGCAGCTGTCTCTCGTGTCGTGCCTATGCCACCGTACAGGATGTTATACCCAGTCCTATCAAGGCAGCGACACCGGCATTCGCGCCACCACCCACTGAATTGAACAAGAATGCTACATTTGAGATGCGAACGTTTAAGCCCCGGACCCCTGGTGTGCGACATCTACGAAGACCCATCAATGATCATCTATGGAAAGGCCGGCCCTTTCTCCCGCTGACTTTCACAAAGAAAGGGCATGGAAAAGGAGGAAGGAATAACACCGGGCGAGTCACAGTGAGGCATATGGGTGGAGGGCACAAAACAAGGATACGAACTGTAGACTTTCGACGACAGACTCCTGGGCCTCATAGGGTTGAACGAATCGAGCATGATCCAGGACGTAGTGCCCACATCGCCCTTCTTAACGAAGAAGCTACCGGAAGAAAGAGCTACATTATTGCAGCGGAAGGGATGAGAGCAGGAGATATTGTCCAGAGCTACTTGGCTGGGATTCCGAAAGATCTCTTAGAAAGTATGGGAGGAGTGATCGACCCGGGAGTTTTGGCCGCGCGGACAGCGTGGCGAGGCAATTGTTTACCACTTCGTATGATACCCGTCGGAACTATTATCTATAACATTGGATCACAAAAAGGTAAGGGCGCTGTTTTCTGTCGCAGCGCCGGGACCCACGCAGTTGTCTTGTCCAAAGAAGATGAGAATGCAAAGGGTGGAAGTCGATACGTGGTCATACGTTTACAGAGTGGTGAAGTTCGCCGTGTGAGTAAAGATGCCTGTGCTACTATCGGTGTCGCTAGCAATCCACATCATCAGCATGCACAACTTGGGAAAGCCGGGAGGTCACGGTGGCTGAATATACGACCGACCGTACGAGGCCTAGCGATGAACGCATGTAAGAACGGATTTTATTAAAATTATTTACCCAGCTAACTCTTCTTAGGTGATCATCCTCATGGTGGTGGCCGAGGAAAGTCCAAGGGAAATGTGAATCCCGTTAGCCCTTGGGGACTACCCGTGAGCCAAATGCCCAACATTACCTGAACTCGTCTAACAACATTTTCTAGGCTAAAGGAGGGTATAAGACCCGGAAGGTCAGAAATCCTAATAGATGGGTAGTAGTCCCCAAAGTAAGAAACCAAGGAAAGCGAAGACAAAAATAAAATCGCCCCAAACAACTGTATTTTCTCATCATTGTTCTCTCGGCATTATTTTAAATCCTAAAATCGAATACCCTAATACAGGACTTGGCGTGAAATTCTACCTACAGCCAACGTCCGATGCCAACAATCACTGGCAGTTTTGTAATGTTCTACTGCTATTCTTAACATATTCGATATACAAGTGAAACAGAGAATACCTCTGTAAACATAACATGGGCAAGATAAAATATCAACGTTTATGCAACACAAGTGGGTCAACAAAATGAAACTGGCTTCTCTAGGCATTCTGTCTCATTTTCCCGCAAATAAATTATCATCGCTGGTCTGTACTACAGCATGTTTCTTCCTGGAGCTACGCCTTAACTTCTCTCTAGTATTTAAACCAAGATATGCTTTCTTAGGTCTCGGATGTCAAAAAAGTAGGTTCTTCTCCTCCCAAAGACCCTTGATCTCAGCTTTAAAAAAGAGGTTTTGATCTATTAAATCACGTGCTTCCTTGAGCTGAATACTTTACAGTGTCAAAATTGAAATTTTGACTACCTATCCTTGAAAACGCGCGATCTGATCCTTAACAGGTAAGGGCTGGAGATACTTCTATTTGGCTGTTTGGCAACTCAGAAGTTAGAAATGACGATAATGTAAGGACTGATTCTGAAGGAGTTTAAGTGTCTGACTTGACAAGCTACGACGAGAAACTTTGTTCCTATCTCTTAAGGTAAAAATCCAGATCCTTTGAATTCTTAGATGCTTTTTTAGTGACTCATCACTTGAAAATGCAGGGAATACATTCCCATGTATTTTACTCGGGCATTGTTTGTAATCGAGTTTCGACCATTTGTCAAAAAGAGGGGCCTAAAATATTCTACGTCTAAGAGCTAGCGTTAATTTGACAATTAAATCTAGCTATCTATAACGAGTTCTCATGTTGTTTTTCATGTTAAATAACCCATGGCCGAAAGAGACGGTAATTTGACACTTTTAGCGCGATTTGGTGGAATAGCCAAAATACTATACTCCTTTGTTTGGTTAGTTGCGATGGCCACGACCTGAGGAAGACCAAATGCAGAATACTGGGTCGAGTTCGAGAGATCATATTAGCTCGTAACTACCAAATTTAGCGAAATGCCTCAGCTCCTCACAGTTTGAATGGCTGTGAATTGCACCCTATTCCAAGACCGCATCATTTTGGTGCTTCAACTCCGTTTTGTACTCGTCGTGACAATTTAAAATGCATTCTGATCCGTACCAAAGCTACTCTCACTCTCGTCAAGCTTGAAGCTACTAACTTCGGTGTCGTATCGGATTTAGTGCTAGAATTCGCCATAAGCAGAAACCACATTTATCGTTTGTTGATCTTCAAAAGGGGCCATCTCATAGGCATCTACTCGGACATCAAATCTGGCTGTGGTTTGATGAAATTAGAAGTCTATCATTTCTGCATTCAAGGTGCATTTTAGTTCTCAAGTCATCGGTTTGGCGTTCCTCAACACCCGTGAACTGGGAAAGCAATCTTGGAGAATCTGAAGGAGACAGATCTACTCGGCCTCCGTTGGCAAATAATTAGGGTGTGTCAGGTGAATGAGAGAAGATTTCTGCAACTGAGCTTGATGATACTGATGCAAGTATGAATGTTGGAATGTGACACTATTAGTACAGACGAATCATGTCGCATGTATGTATCTTTGCACAAGATGAGATGCGACTCCTTGAGCGTGGGTGGTCAAGAAAACGCTAGTACAGTAGCATTTACTCTATCAAGCCTTAAAAAAATTAGTCCAGGTACAACGCTCTCACATTAATAGGCAGTGCCCTCTGTACCTTTACGAGTTTGCCGTTTCAATTATCTAGGATCCGACCAATGCCAATTATCTTGCAAGCGGAATGTAAAATTAATTGGCCCTACTCGGTTTGTAATTACCAATGTATATATAGCCAAATGGATTCAAAATACCCTGCGGAGGACGACACTTGTAAATGATTGCAGAAGCTTGGAAAGCCCTTAATTGAGGCCAGGTTAAGTTTGAGATACAATAAAGACTGAGGGAAAATATTTTAAGTTCTTTAGTCGACGATGATAAGGCAATTAAATATTGCGTTCTCATGTTTGACATTTGAAAATTACATAAATTTAAGCATCCACTTGAAAAAAAGATTCCAAGGAAGGTATCAATAGTATGGGCCAAGTAAGAATATCATGAGTAGCTTCGCAGAGGATCAAAAGCTCCAGTTTCCAATTGCAGCCTGATGATTTTCTTGTATATGAAGATAGATGTCACAAAGGTTGCTTTTATGCCGTAGCTTCCCCTTTCCAGTAATTACTTGGTACGAACGGCATCTTTGTCACTTGAGCCTTTCGCTTTTTCCCTCTCACAATAACTTCGACATCAGTGCCAGACTTATGAAAGCCATCTTTAATGTAGCCCATCGCAACATTTTTGCCCAATGATGGGCTAGGACATCCACTAGTGATATTACCAATCTTTGTTCCATGATTATCAACGATATCAGCGCCTTCTCGGGCGGGTGCGCTTTCGACGATTAGGCCTACCCTTCGTCGGTCAACCCCTGAGCCTCCTTTGCTTTTAGGCGTAAGTTGACGGAGAATTACATCCGCACCATGGAAAGATCCGTCTACTCTCCTGTTTTTACCAATAATCCAACTCAAGCTTGCTTCAACAGGAGTTGTGGTATCATCTAAATCATGGCCGTAGAGACACATACCTGCCTCAAGCCTCAAGCTATCTCTTGCTCCCAACCCTGCGAGTTTTAATTTGTCCTCCGTTGCACTTTTGAGAAGTGTCTCCGTTACTTCCACCACTTGATGGGGTGGTATTGAAATTTCGAACCCATCTTCTCCTGTGTATCCACCTCTAGAAACCAAGAGCTCAGAACTAATGCTCCCATTTAGAAGCTTGATCTTCATAGTTTTACACTGTCCAAAAAACATTTGTTTGAGATTCATCTCGCAGTTCTCAACATCGCTGAGAACATTACTGAGAATATTTTCACTGAGAGGACCTTGTAAAGCAACTAATCCATAACCTTCTTTAACATTCCAGTTAACCTCTTGGCCTCCCTCTCGGTGAAAAGCATCTAACTCTTCCCTTAAGTATTTGAGATCTTTCTTCCTGCATCCTGCATTGGTAACAACATAAAATTCTTCTGGTCCTAGTCTTGTAATGATTGTGTCGTCGACAATACCACCAGTTTTGGGCCAAAGAAGTGCGCTTAATCCGCCTTTTGAACGAGGTAAGCCCTTGATATCAGCTGGCGTTACTCGTTCTAGAAAGGCGTTGACACCTGGTCCGCTGAACGAGTGTTGGACCATGTGTGAGACATCAAAAAGCGAGGCATGTGTGCGAGTGAATTTGTGGGATTCAGTAACACTACTGGAGGAATATTGGACCGGCATGTAGTAGCCTCCAAAGCCGACCATTTTACCGCCATGAGCAAGATGTAAATCGTAGAGTGGCGTTTTGACTAACGGGTCTGGTGGAGCTGATGAGGAAGCATGGCGTATGAGAGCAGTGAAACCAGTGCATGTCTGGCCCGAAATAAGCGTTTGACGCGAGGATAATTTTCGAAATAGGGTGTTAGAAAGATGACATGAGCCTCGACTTAAAGTACTAGGGATCATGGCTAAATATGCTTCTATGTGAATCAATGGCGTCAATAACTACTTTTCAGGACGGGCGTTACGAGCACGTTTGGTAGTAGCTCAGGATCGGACCCCATGTGGGATTCCTTTGATACCGCTAACTAGCAATTTCAGCCATTGCATAAAATAGCATAAGATCTTCATTATGGGGGTTCTTTATTTGCCTCACTGTGTGCGGAACGCCCCCACATATGCCTTGGTTAGTGCCGCTAATAAATATATGTACTATAATTAGTAGTCTCTAGCGACCAATTTCCAACGCGTCTACAAAATTTACAAGTATTGCCCTTCTCAGTGAGTGACCCGACAATGCACGTACTCCCCTTACCCAAATTGCTTTAAAAACTCATATCTAAGTGTTGTAAGCCTTGGTATAAAGAATATAAAACTTATTCTGCTGAATCTTACAATACTTAGATACGAGTTTTTGAAGTAAGTTGGGCAAGGGGAGGACATGTATGGTGTACTAAACTTATCGAAATTTTTGAATTGTTGATTCTAACGTTCCTATACCTTACATGTACATGTAAACGGAGAGACTAATGGTGCTAAAGAAAGCAAGGATGGGGTATTCCGTACATGGTGAGGCCTTGTGGAGTAGCCACATGGAAGTTTCGCTACATCAATTGCCGAGGTAGTTGGTGTACGCCAAGACCCTGAACGCGATAGCTAGACAATCCGGTTGGTTCATAGTTAAACCACTGTCCCTGTCTCCACCAATTAGTAACATTCTAGACGACCCGTTAACATCTCTAAGATGTCTTTGGATCCTCCTCAGTACCTTTCATCGTTACAGAACAACATTCGAACCCGTCCAATTGCTTGGGAAGGAGCTGTTCGTGCTGGCACCATTAGCGATGAACAATTAAGCAAGATCAGAGCAGTAGACAAAGTCAGAAAAGATCAGAGAAAACAAGTGATCGAGAATGATCTTGAAGGTTACCGAAATCTTTTCCTTGGAGATGGGGGAAAGATTAGCGTTCTGGAGGCAGCTACAAAGAGAGCAGACGTTGTCCAAAATATATTAGTACTTCTATCTGACTTAATTGATGGTATCTCAGCCTTAAAAAGAATAATTCAAGCATAAAACTCATTCTTTACAGACATCCCGGCTATCTCTAAAGCCCTTTCACAGCATTCATCACCTTACTCTATTTTTGTAGAACTTCTAAGTCATTCGAACGACCCTGAGAATCCAGTACCTCTTCTTACTTCTACTGTACTTACTACCATAATCGCCAAGGCGCCAAATTCATCGCAGAAAGAGATATTCGCCTTGTCAGAGCTCTTTAAATACCTTGCTACATTGACCCGGGTCTCAGATGGATGTTTGCAGGATATCGCTGTACTACAATATTCAGAGCTTTTAAGAGAAAAAAAATCCAGGCAGCTGTTCTGGGACCAAAGAACTCATACCATTACTCCTCTGGTAAATATCCTTCAGGCGGCAGCTCGTGTTTCAAATAGTGATTTACGTTCCACACTATCCAGTGGAACAACAAGTATACCTGGAAACAATGAAGTTACATTAGGGGGCGGAGTTGGCTTGCAGCTACTCTATCATGTGCTTTTGGTTCTATGGCAATTAAGTTTTGAGGCGAGTACAATCGGTAAAGGCTTGCAGGAGTACGTATTCCTCTATTATTCATTATGAATAAGCTAAAAAAAATAATAGAGAGTACCAAATTATTCCTCTTCTTGTTCAACTACTCCGATTATCATTAAAAGAAAAAATTACTCGGCTTCTTGTTTCGTCACTATACAATCTCCTCTCGAAAAATCGGCAAGTATTACTTCCAGTTGCCGTCTTTGCGCGTCTCCCTGCATTATTAAAAAACCTTAATGCGCGACATCTCTCTGATTCTGATCTCCTTGAAGATCTTTCAAACCTTACCGAAATGATCGAGGAATACACCAAAAATCAAACCACTTTCGACGAATATGCCGCTGAAATTAACTCAGGTCACCTCCGCTGGTCGCCACCCCACAAGGATCAAACATTTTGGGCTGAAAATTCTCGCAAAATATTCAATCATGAGAAAGGCATTCTGCTTGAGCGACTAGCAGAAATCATGGCGAAGCCTTGGGAAAATGACAAGCAAGTTCTAGCCATTGGATGTAATGATATTGGATCTTTAGTTCGAGATTTACCCGAGAAGAGTATCCAATTGGAGAAACTGGGGTTCAAGACGCGACTGATTGAATTGATGCAGGAAGCAGATGAATCCGTTAGATGGGAAAGCTTGCACGCGCTCTCTGGCTGGTTAAAGTATAGTTTTGAAAGTTAAGAGACTAAAAAAAGGCGCAGAACCTAAAATTATGTTTGGCAAAGTACTTAAATACTGAGTGAGTGCTACTATGGCGAGTACTCGCATCGTAATTCTGTCCATGATTCGGATAGCCAGCGATATGATGTTGGTATACGGTAGAAAGTTTTACATCTATAGAAGAGAATAGAGCTATAGAAGCTATTTGACTAAGCGAAAAGTGGCTTTGATTAATGTTAGGAAAAGCGGACGCTACTGTTTCACAAATATTGAGATACTTAATCGAATGACACTTTTCAGACATGTCACGGGCAGTAGACTTGGTAAAATTCGTGGACTGCATGTATTTGACTTCAAAAGATCAAATCATAAGTGGACAGCTTATTTCGCTTCTTTTATATGCCGTGTTGTGCGTTCTTCCCTTTTCGACTGTCATTCAAATCAGGATTATCGCTAAAATCGTCTCTACGTTTTAAGCTAAAAGCCCTGGAACCGACGCACCCCTAGAATCGTCGCACTTTGAACCACAACAACAATTTATGAAATTACGAAATTACGAAATTACAAATCATTAAAATATCTTAGTTCCTTATAAATTATATATTTGTAAACTATAATGATCGTAGAATAAGTAAATATTTTTATTTGGTGATTTTGACTAACTTACGGTATTTTATGACCCTTGGAGTCCCTGATTTTCTAGATTTGTTACAGTTGAATCAATGTTGGCGAATCGGGTGTTGGGATCAAGCTGTACTCTTTTACGGCGTTTTTCAGAATTAGAATTGGCTCGGCTTTCTAGCTGTAGATTTTTTTCTTCGAGAAGTGCGAGTCTCGTGTTGAGAGAGTCGAGAACACGACCCGTCTCCTGAAACTTTCGTTTCAGGAGATTTTTCAGGGGGAATCTGGAGACTTAGGATCTCTGACTTGCTGAATCACTTGATATACTTGACTGGAGCTACGAGGTGAATTATCTAGCGTAGAATCAGTTGTCTGAGACGGCGTTAATGGGTGTTGTTTAGGCTTGGGAACTTGTGAAGAGTTCAAGCCTTTTTTTAGATCCCATGGAAATAAACTGGCGGCCTTCCAGCCGGAGCGAAGCACTCGAGGGTTGAAAGTGTCCATCCGGGCAAGATGGTAACAAGAAACGAACCTCTGTTTCTTTACCGTTGCCGCGTCATCAAGTTGCGCAAGTTCGGCAATCTGAGTACGATACCTTGACTTAAGCGGGGCAAAAACACCTAAGTCCAAAGGTTGAAGTGTTGAAAATTAAGGGTTGAATGATATAGATTGGTGAGTGGAATCAGAGTCGGCGGTTAGACCGATATTGTAAGATATTATGATGAATTGAAAAATGTCTGAATATGCGTAAAACTCAGTAAGAGAAGCCTTGATCTCTAACTATGTTTTACCATCCAGTATATATAATTTAGTGATAAGTGGTTACATGATTTCTGTTTCAAGTGATAAAACTGGTTTATCAAAGATCCATAAAATTGACAACGTAACAAAGACAATATCTGTAACATTGTTGATGGCATGAAAGAGAAAATAC